>PISX010014174.1:0-53934 GCA_004024625.1 Mellivora capensis | reverse complement strand
GCGCTACTGGGTATTTACCCCAAGGATACAGATGTGGTGAAAAGAAGGGCCATCTGTACCCCAATGTTTATAGCAGCAATGGCCACGGTCGCCAAACTGTGGAAAGAACCAAGATGCCCTTCAACAGATGAATGGATAAAGAAGATGTGGTCCATATACACTATGGAGTATTATGCCTCCATCAGAAAGGATGAATACCAAACTTTTGTAGCAACATGGACAGGACTGGAAGAGATTATGCTGAGTGAAATAAGTCAAGCAGAGAGAGTCAATTATCATATGGTTTCATTTATTTGCGGAGCATAACAAATAACACGGAGGACATGGGGAGATGGAGAGGAGAAGGGTGTCGAGGGAAATTGGGGGGGAGATGAACCATGAGAGATTATGGACTCTGAAAAATAACCTGAGGGTTTTGAAGGGGCGGGGGGTGGGAGGTTGGGGGAGCCTGGTGGTGGGTATTATGAAGGGCACACATTGCACGGAGCACTGGGTGTGGTGTAAAACTATGAATTCTGTTACACTGAAAAGAAATAAAAAACAAAGAAAATACTAAGTTATTAGTAAATGAAAAAAAAAAAGACTGAATGTTTCAACCTATGATGGACAGCAAGTCAGATGTGTTGGCTCTCACCAACTTCACCTCAACATTGTACTTGAAAGTCCTAGATAATGTAATGGTGCAAGTAAAAAGTATCCATATTGGAAGAGTAAGTAAAATCATCTTCATTTGAAGAGGGCATAGATATGCACATAGAAAACCTCAAGGTATTTACAAAAAACTACTGTAAATAGTAGATGATTTTACTCAGGTCACAGGATACGAGGTGAATAATCAAAAATCCGTTGTGTCCTGAGTACTCCTGTTTTCATTCTTTTCCTCAGCAACTGAATTCCTATAAAACTGAGAGTCTGCATAAGCCACACCCAAAACCATTTCTGTGTTCCCTGCTGGCTGCTGCCATTCTCTGCATGGGATCTGTAGGCATGCACCACCAGCATCCCTCCTCCAGGACAAAAGACCTCACTAACCCAGCACTGACCGGTCCCTCAGCTTTCAGCCAAGTCCCTCACTAGGATTTCCTTTGGCTAAAGAAGCTTGCCTTGCCCAAGTTCAGGCCTGTTTCTGGTGACAACTTGCCCCAGTTGTCTGGTTGATTCACAAGCATAAAGTCTTGGTGCTCTCGCCCAATTTACAACATCCTTGAGTGGCCACCCAAGTTCCAACGCTCCCCAAGTTACTAATTAGCTGAAGCCTACAATGCAACTTGTGTCAATTCACCCTCTCCCTCTGTCCCATTCTGATCCTTCTTCCTTCCCTCCCACACAGATGTTGTTCTTCAGGGCTCTCCCTGATAAACTTCCTGCCCACATCTTAGATTCTGCCTCCCAGGGAATCCAGATGTAGACCGTAAGCCAGGCGAAGGCAAAGAACAATAATTGTGTGGCTTCCAGACCCCTTAAAATTCACATGAAGCCCCCAATAAATAGTATCACTGAGAGTCGTGAGTAGAGTGTGTGCCTGGGGGTGTGCCCTGGGTCAGGAGTTACACCAAACATAGTTTGAAGGAATGCCATAGGGCCGCCCCCCCCACACACAACAGGATGTCCTGTCCCTGGACAAATGCATGTGCTGCACCTTTGGCTAAGCTGTCCCTGACCCAAGTTTATTTTTATGGGTCACATTGTCGATTTAGAGCCAATGCATTGAGGGCAGGTGGAGAGGATGGGAATTTCCAGCTGCAATTATGAGGTAGTTCACCTCCTTCTCACTAGTTCATTTTTTTTTCTTTCCCACTAGACTACTAAATTAGTTTGTTTTGTTCATGTTTTCATTGCACTGACACTTAAATGTCTTTCACTTTTATGGGGACCTGGTGGCATCAAATTGATTGTAAGAGTTTTGCAGGGTTTTTAGCATTCTTTTATACACAGGCATGCTCGTGTTTGGTTCCAAACAGTGGGCACTTCCCGAATGTCATGTCTAAATACATATTTGTCAAGTTGACACGTGAAGCGTGAATGTCATAGGAGCTTGGGGATTCTCCAGGGCGTCTTTAGGAATGAACCTTACTCTGTATGGCCAGAGAGATGTGCTTGTTTCTTTTCTGGGAGTAGCATGCTGCTTCTCTTCTGAGTGCCTACTGAAAATTGGGGCTATGGATTCCCGAGGCAAACAGTAATAACTTATTTACTGTCCCAAAGAAAAGCATATTCATGCAGATGAGAACGGCTTGCCCAGGAAGTGAACAAACCAGAAAGTGCAACTTTTATCCATTGATTTGATGATGATGATAGTTTTAATTTTTAAAAGGGCTTTCTACTGGGGCACATGGGTGGCTCAGTCAGTCGGTTAAGCGTCTGACTTTTGATTTTGGCTCAGGTCATGATCTCAGGGTCCTCGGATCAAGTCCCAGGTCAGGCTCCTGGCTCAGCAGGGAGTGTGCTTGAGTATTTCTCTCCCTCTTCCTCTGCCCCTCCCCGCCCCCAACAATTTCTCTCTCTCTCTCTCTCTCTCTCATAGAAATAAATCTTAAAAAAATAAAATGGCTTTCTACCAATTCCACCTGTATATGTAGACAAAAAGGGAATAAAACAACCTATTAGAAGGAGGTAAAATGCATATCATTAAACCCTCATTGCAAATTAACATCTATTAAATTAGTATACTCAGTTGCTCAAGAGAACACAATCGTTCGCATCCATATTCTTCGTGTCCTGTGAAATGCGGTCAGTTATCTGGGTGATCCTACCTCAGCTATACCAAGAGGACCACACTAGGTCTTGTCAGTAGTTACAAAATGAGGATTTTATTGATAAAGGCAATTTATCAGTGGCACAAAACTAAGGTAGAAAACAAAGCCAAAGCTCAGGCAACATTAAAGTCCATATAAGTCAGCAAAGAAGGGGTTTTCCAGCTGGAGAAATCTTACATCATACTTAAGAATGCAAAAAAGGCAAAACAAACCCCTGGCAATTAAACTCACTTTTAATATAATAAAGAGATTTGCTGAGCTACCATTTATATTTCTGGCCAATTACTAGTCATGCCGTGGGTATCACAAGATCATTTTAAAGCATTGTGCTTACCTCAGCAGTATGGCAAATACTTCTGAGTATCACCATTGTCTTAAACTCTTAAAGGATATACAAAGTGAACTGTGTTTTCTTACATCTGGATTTATCCCCTTTTGACTATCCTGAGTTACATCAGCCTCATTATTCGGGGGATTGGGCTCTTGCAGAGCATAAAATAACCACTGCTTTGGAGATTAGACAAGCAGTGTTCTGGTGAACAATGGGGGGAACAGCAGCAGATACTGGAAAATTCACCCAGTATGGGCTTTCACAAAGCTTTTCTTTCTTCTTGAAAATAACAACCCTCACCTCATTTTATACTGGAAGGTCATTTGCTAAAACATGGGATGTGGATTTAATGATCCAGTTTCTTAAAATAAACATAGGGTATATAACAAATAACATCCCATGTACTTATAGAGGGAGGAAAAAAACCTACAAACAGACACACAGAAGTAATGAAAATGTCACTGAAGGGATATAAACTGATTGTAAAGAAAAAATGCAAGTCCAAAATTTTCTATTACCTGAAACACCTGGAATCAAAACCATCATTTCTGTGGCATGGTGGTCAAAGACGGCTTTCTTTCAAACTTTACACATAACACATAAAAGGGTTGGTTATGAAAAGGCCACGGGGCTGGAGCAGGGCATGGTATCCGGTTATATAATGCACAGAAAGGCAAGTGTATGGGCATCAACACAGAGCAGCTGCATCAAGACTTCCTCCTCTGAGAGTCAGTCATCCCTGGTGACCCAGGTCTTGCAAGACTCAATCAGAACTTTCATGGCATCCAAAAAAACACAAGACAATCACTTTGGAAAAGCCAATCAGGACTGTCAACCTATCTCCTCTCCACATAGGAAAAAATTCCAAGGGAACATTGTTGATAATGGACTGTTGCCAGCAAGAGCTTTGCATAGCGACAGAGAAACCACAGACCATACAAAGTTCAAGTTCAGAATCTTGAAAGCTTATCTAAAGCCCTTCCCAACTTAGTGAGCTTTCAGGATAGAGCTGGAAGACTTACAGGTGGAGATTTTCTTGGTGATAAGTTTTAGTTATCCCTGCTTCTTATTAGTGCCAAATTTATTGATTAGACCATCTCTTCTTAGAACCTGTCATTTTTCTCCTTAGATCCACAGTGCTATGAGGCTTGCCTTCAAAATGTTTCTTGCAGTTTGCACTGATAGACTGATAGAAATTGATGTAGTCATTGGACAAATATCTGTCCCCAGATAAAAACAGAAGGTGCATGAAAGAAAAGATCATAATTATTCTCATTTCTGATCAGCTCCCAGAAATGTCACAGGCAGGGAAATAACTCTCAAGGGTGTTTGTTAAATAAATGAAAGTGAAAAGAAAAGGATTTGTGGACTCATGCTCATACATGTGTACATGCATAGGCACACACACACTCATGCAATATGTAGTTCAGAACTGGAAAGGGAAACCCAAGACGACTTTTTCTGCACAAACTCATAGCACATCTAATAAAACAAGATCGTCTGACTCTTTCTCCTTCTAAGGGCATGATAAACCTGTTTCCAAGAGCATGTTCTATGATAGCCAAAGGAGAGGGCTCTTGTGGAAAAAAAAAGACAAGCCATTGCCTTGTCTGGCAGGCTTCTGTAGTGGGGATGAGCGGCTTCTTCCCTTGTTCTTTTTGCCTTGTGAAAAGAAAGAAGAAAAGAAGCAAAAAATGATGGAAATATAAAATGAGAATTTATGATAAAAGAAAAGAGAAGGGTGCCTGGGTGGCTCAGTCATTAAGCGTCTGCCTTTGGCTCAGGTCAGGATCCTGGGTCCTGGGCTCTAGTCCCACATCCGGCTCCCTGTTGGGTGTGAAGCCTGCTTCTTCCTCTCCCACTCCCCCTGCTTGTGTTCCCTCTCTCTCTGTGTGTCAAATAAATAAAATCTTAAAAAGAGAGAGAGAGATGTTCTAATAAGACTCCTTAAAAACTAAAAGCCGGGCACCTGGGTGGCTCAGTCAGTTAAGCGTCTGCCTTCAGCTCAGGATATGATCTCAGGGTCCTGGGATCAACCTCCGCATCATTGGGCTCCCTGATCAGTTAGGGAGTCTGCTTCTCCTTCTCACTCTCTTGTGCCTTCTCTCTCTCTCCCCGAAATAAATAATAAAATAATTTTTAAAAATCTAAAATCCAATTTTTTATCTCTTTCTGCATAGTCAACACAATACTCAAAAAAGAACATTTCTCTCATAACAGCTGAACCCAGGATAAGTGCAAAGTGTGTGAGCATGTGTGTGCATGTGCACAGTCCTAACTCTCTGATAGCTAGCAAAGGGTCCATTTTGCACAGGTTAACCACCATCAGCCCTCCAGTCTCTACGTTAGAGAACAACTGATAGGCTACCAATGCCCTATCTTTCATATGAGAACTGAGAAGGTTTGAACCAATGAGTGGAGAATGATCTACTTGACCCTTTAACTCATCCAGGTCTCTGGTACTATGATTTTTCCCCCCTACGGCAAGAGCCTAACTGGGGGAAAAAATGTTAAAGCTGACTTTTTTTTTTCCCAAACCACTTATCAAATAGTTTTATTTGTTGGGGAGTACACATATCTTAATATTTCTAGTTGCTGCACATCTCAAGCCTTTTCTGTGTTGAGAGCTCAGAGAATGCAGGAATGTGCTTTGCCAAGTACTTTCTCTTCAACTTTTAAATCCAGGCTTTGGGGTCCTTCACACTCAACTTAGCAGCAAACTTATAAAAATACATGCACAAAAGAGGGTTTGGCATCTCAGAAGTCTGAGCTTTCTCAGGAAAGCCTCTTTTCTTAGAAATAGGAAAAGTTGCCTTACCAATAATAACATGCAATGTCTCCAGAAAAAAAAAAGGTGTTATTACAAGAAAATTATTATCCGCATTATTTATGACAACAGTAAGGGGAAACAAGAACTCAAATCTTAGAGGGACTGAGCTTGGCAAGAATCTTTGATTTTAAAAACATTCTATTTTGGCAAATACGTTCTTTTGGTGTCAATTTTTATATTTCTGAGAAGTAAATCAGATCTTCCTAAAACAGTTAATCTCTCCTTCATTTAAAGAGATGAGCATGCATGCTTTGTCCCTCTACTTTGGCCAGTTTTCTCAAACCACACTGAGGGATACCAAAATGAAATGTTTATCCCCTTGAAACCTCCCACATCTCTGTCTTGATAGACTAAGAGAATGTTATAGTAAGCAGAGGATTCTGAGATCTTCTACTTCAATCTCCTCATTCTAATACCCAGAGATGTGAAGTGACTTTGCCAAGATCACACAGCAAGGAAATAGTGTGTACATTTCTAATTCAAGTCCCTTGCTCCTTCCATTAAAATAAGCCACCCTCCCCACTAGACCCCACACATGAATTTTCCATACAACTTACTTAATAACCTGTTGCTACACAACAAATTAAACTAGACATGTAGGAAAACAAAATAAATACAATTTTTAAAGTATTTGATGTTCAAGAGGAAAAGTTCCAGGACCTAAAGATAAACATGTATGGATAATTGATTTCCCAACAGTTGCTGGATAAATCTTATTTTTAAATCTTTTTCTCTTATGCGTTTAATACCTGTGTTAGATATGTTTATTTAGTTTGCCTGTGTAGCCTCTAGCTTTTGAAAACAGTGAAGAACTTGGTGTGTATGTAAACAGAATGGAATTCTACAAAGAAGTTTGGGCAAATGAATAGAAAACAACACCGCGATAAAATGTTTATCTGTAATATTTTTGCATTCAACTCTCCACCCCATTCTCCTACTGTCTCATGCCTGGATGATCACAGCAAAGCTTCTTGGTTACTTCTCTTGAGTTTACTGTTCTATTTCTCAAATCTCTCCTGAGCACATCCGAACTCAAGGATGTTACTAAAATGTCATTTTGAAGTCATTCTTCTGATAAATTAGAACAAAATTTCTCATTATTGTACAATAAAATTTAATTTTTTAGCTGAGATTACCATATTTCACACCATATCCCTCTTCAACAGTATCTTCCATCCTCCCCTTGTACTCAACTTCATTTGGTCCAAATCTAACTACCTACCATTTCCTACATGTACCTTGAGAGTTGCTGCCCGAGGGCACCTGCTTCTATCATATCCACCTGGCTCAGGTCTACTTATTCTTCAAGGATCTGTTCTGATTTCATAAACACAGATAGCATATTAGTGATTGCCATGGTGAGTGGGGGGAGTGGGCAAAATATGTAAAGGGGGTCAAAAGGTACAAACTAATTTTAATAAAGAGAATGTCCAGAAGGAAAGTGGAGAATAAATGACCTCAATGTATTAAAAAAAAAAAGTGATTTTCTTTGATTACTACCTTCAGCAATACTCTCTGCCTCCTCTGAGACCTTACAGTTCTTCATTTACACCACTTGTGTGTTTTAAAGAGCTGAATCTGTTCCAGGCACCGTGATAAGAGCTCTCCACGGATTATGTCATCCCATTCTCTCAACTGTGGGAGAAGGGTACTATATTATTCCTACTTGACAAAAGTGCACACTGGTCTTCAAGAGGTTATTCGTCTAAGATCACACAGCCAGTAAATGGCAGAAATCATAGCAAGCCTAACTGCCTTTATGTCCAGATGTGTATGTATCAAAGTCATTGACTTTGTTTCATATTTACTGACGCTGCCACAGTCCAAGACACCGCTGTCTCTGCCTGGGACTCTTGCCAGGGTTCTCTACTCCCTGCTTCCTTTCCTGCCTCTTCACATTTCATTATCTACACTTGTGCTTTCCAATACAGTAGCCACTAGTCACATGGAGCTATTAAGCATTCGAAATGTGGCTAGTGCATACTAGATTTTGAAGATTTGACACCAAAAAGAATGTGTTTCTTTTCAGAAAAGAAATTTTTTCAGAAAAAAATTGATCACTTTTTTCTGCATTGTTTATTTTTTCAGCTCTATTGAGGTATAATTGACCCATATAATTGCAAGATATTTAAATTGTACATTATGGTGATTTGATCCATGAACACCTTATGGCACTAGATGCCTCCTGGACATCTATTGCCTCACAGACCTATTTCTTTATTTTTTGGCGAGAACATGTAAGCTCTACTCTCTTAGCAAATTTCAATGACAAAATGAAGTGTATCGACCATGGTTACTGTGTTTGACATTATATCCTTGGACCTCACTCATCTGATGACTGAAAGTTTGTGCTCTTTACCAGTTTCTCCTAACTTCCTCCAATCATGTTTCTAGTCTCTGTTTCAAAGAGTTTGACTATTTTATTTAATTTTTGGATTCTACCTGGAAGTGATAGCTATGAATTATTTGTCTTTCTCCTGTCAGCCTATTTATTTCACTTAGCCCACGAAGGGGCCTCCCTGAAGAACAAAGATGACAGACCAACCTAGGTTCTTGATAATGTCATTGAACAACTGAATAATTCAACTATAAGTCTGTCTTCTCCAGTGTAATAACGAGTACTCCTTAGTGTTTGAACTGAATATTGTTACTTGCAGCCAAAAGCACCTTAGCTCCCATAATACACCTACTCTCTATTCCCTAATACATTCTCATTTCCACTTTGAAATCTTTGCACTCTGGCCTCTGCTCTAGGCTCTCCAGAGCTAGCTCCTTCTCATCATTCTAGGATCTAATATGTCTTCTATGTTCAGTCTTTCTAAAGTAGCCACAGCTTCCCATCCAGTCTTTATCTCATCTTGCTGTTTGTATTACCTTCAGAGAGCTTACTAACATCTGAACTTGATTTTGTGATTGCTCTTTAGCTTTTCCTCAATAAAATATAAACCCCACAATTTGCCAGGCACAGAAAAGAGATTCAACAAATATTTGCCGAACAAACAAACTGGAATTTAGGTAAAAGAAAGAAAATATATCACTTTTGTGGAAGAATCACTCTTACCCTTTTTCATGGACAAGTGTAAACAAATGGTCTCTATTTGGATTTATCATATACAAATTTGTATTGGAACGTAGAATATGTTGAGTCTTTAAGTTAGGTTTTTGGTGGCACCTGGGTGGCTCAGTGGGTTAAGCCTCTGCCTTCAGCTCAGGTCATGATCTCAGTGTCCTGGGATCCAGCCCCACATCAGGTTCTCTGCTCAGCAGGGAGCCTGCTTCCCCCCTCTCTCTCTGCCTGCCTCTCTGCCTATTGTGATCTCTCTCTCTTGCTCTCTCTCTCTCTGTCAAATAAATAAATAAAATATTTAAAAAATTTTTAAAAATAAAGTTAGGTTTTTGGGTTTTGGGGCTAATCATGGCATCATTTAAAAAATATTTTATTTACTCATTTATTCAGAGAGAGTGCAAGTGGGGGGAGGGGCCGAGAGAGTGGAAGAGAGTGGATCTCACACAGACTCTGCTTTGAGCATGGATTTGACAGGGTTTGATCTCATGACCCTGGTATTGTGACCTGAGCTAAAATCAAGAGATGGACACTTGACCGACTGAGACACCCAGGTGCCCCAATCGGTATCATTTTTGTGAATTTCACCAAGAGTCAAGTTGCATAATTAAGTTACATCTACACGAAACCACTGACAAGTAAGAAGTTGGAAAATTCAGTCAAACTCTATGCTTCTGCATTCAAAGAGTGGTTAAACAACGTATTTGGATTCTTTTCCATGTGTTTGGTGAAAAATCTAATCATTGCACCAGATACCTGATTTTTTTATTTTGTCATAGTATTATTCTAGCCTATATTTGACAACAAAGCAGTACAACACAACAGTACTGTAGTAAAAGTATGATGAAGGTAAGTACAAAGTCCTAAAACAACCCAAAAGAAGGAGGCATTAACTAAGAATTTGGAAAGGATTCACAGAAAGGTGATGGTGGACTCTTGCCTTATAGGATGAGTAAATGACCATCCATTAAACAAGGTGGAAGGAGGTCTTTTGAGTCTCTACGTAAGTGATTTCCAGTCAGTTCTTAAAGATCAGCAGACTTTCATGCATGAAATTATGTAATTAATTTATATCTTTCAGATCTCAGTGATTTAGAATCTATTATGCTAATTTATTGCCTGAGCTATGGCAATTAGGCATACATTTCCTGCTTTTCTGGTAGAAGTGTTAATAAAGAGCAAATGACACAAAGGAAGGCATTGAAAAAAGGAAGAAGAGAACCTGAGTTGCCGGGGACTTGAATAAACTGCCTTGGATCACCAGGAGTTGACCTGTTTCATTTGATTGTCAATGTCAATTAATAACAGCTCTTTCCTGGAGGCCTGCACAAAGTTTAGACCTGGGAACAGTGCCCGAGCAGATCCCTTCTTCTCTTTTCTTGACAGTACTCCACAAAATCAAAATTCTTTCCATGTTTAGTCATAAAAGAGGGGTTATCATGCAAGTCAGAAGCACAAATGTGGCCATGGTAAATGGGAATCACCGGCAGCATCTTCCCGAACAGCAGTGAAATCGACTTAAATTTTTCTCCCTATTCTTAGAAAATTGTTATCTTTGTCTTGATAGCATCTCTGGAGACCTCAAATTTGATCTGGTGAAGCCATAAACTTTCACCCAATATATCTAAGACTTCAGTATCTGGAGATTAGGTGTGTGATTTTAAAAAATCGGTATGATTGACTACATTTTAAATATTAATCTAAATTTTTCGTTTTGTGCATATGGCTTTCCTCTCAATTCTGGTTAGTTATTCCTCCAACTGAAAAGGCCAAAATGTCTCAGGCTGAGTCCATAACATATTGCTGTAGTGAGTGATCTAACAATATAACCCATTACTCACTCACTCATATCCTGTCTAATAAAGTTAATAACTGTGCAACTCACTAAGCTGCCAGCAAAAAGAAAGGAAATAAGACCAAAAAAATTGCAAATGATACTGAATATTTAAATGTCCACTGTGTGTTGTAGTGTGAGAAACAATAAGTCTGATATTAGGAAGGAGTTAGAAATATGGCAAATTTGCATGGTAACAGAAAAAAAAGGATATTTGTAAAGAAATCAGAAAGATTCCCCATATATATCAACTTTATTACTTTTCATGAAGTTGTATTTTGGTAATAACTCTGAAATATAAGTGACTTACAACTACAAAAGTGTATTTCTTGCTCATGTGACCTGGCATCTGTGGACAGCTTCTGTTTTATGTGTCTTTATCACTCTAGGATCTGGGCTAAAAGAGTGATGTTATCTGGTACATTGCATTCTCATGATGCAGAGGAAAGAATGATGGTAAAATTACAATATCCAAAGCTTCAGCTGGGAGGTGGTACACATCACTTCTGCTTATATTCTGTTGGCCAAATCAAGTCATATAGCCAAGCTTTGTATTACTTCACTGGGGCATGGAGTATAACCTTATCCCAGAAAGCATACCAGGGAAAGAAATTGCATGGATGGGTCTCATGAATAGGGGAGGGGAGGTAGCATATACTTGGGACCAATAATATATTCTATTGCACAGCTCTTTTTTTTTAACATCTTAATTTAATTTTATTTTTTCAGTGTTCCAGAATTCATTGTTTATGAATTCTGTTTATGAAAATTGTTTATGCACCAACCCCAGTGCTCCATGTAATACGTGCCCTCCATAGTACCCACTACCAGGCTCACCTATCCCCCACCCATCTCCTACCCTCTTCCCCTCCAAAACCCTCAGTTTGTTTCTCAGAGTCCACAGTCTCTCATGCTTCATCTCCGCCTCTGATTTCCCCCAACTCACTTCTCCTCTCCATCTCCCCATGTCCTCCATGTTATTCCTTATGCTCCACAAGTAAGTGAAACCATATGATACTTGACTCTCTCTGCTTGACTTATTTCACTCAGCATAATCTCCTCCAGTCCCATCCATGTTGATATAAAAGTTGGGTATACATCCTTTCTGATAGCTGTGTAATATTCCATTGTATTTATGGACCATATTTTCTTTGTCCATTCATCTGTTGAAGGGCATCTTGGCTCTTTCATCAGTTTGGCACTGTGGCCATTACTGCTATGAACATTGGGGTACAGGTGTCCCTTCTTTTCACTACATCTGTATCTTTGGGGTAAATACAGAGTAGTGCAATTGCAGGGCCATATGGTAGCTCTATTTTTAATTTTTTGAGAAACCTCCACACTGTTTTCCAAAGTGGCTGCATCAGCTTGCATTCCTATCAACAGTGTAAGAGGGTTCCCCTTTCTCCACATCCTCTCCAACACTTGCTGTTTTTCTGTGCTGTTAATTTTGTCCGTTCTAACTGGTGTAGGTGGTATCTCAATGTGGTTTTGATTTGAATTTCCCTGATGGTTAATGTTGATGAACATTCTTTCATGTGTCTGTTAGCCATTTGTATGTCTTCTTTGGAGAAGTGTCTGTTCATGTCTTCTGCCCATTTTTTGATGTGATTATCTGTTTTTGGGGTGTTGAGTTTGAGAAGTTCTTTATAGATCTTGGATATCAGCCCTTTGTAGTGTCATTTGTGAATATCTTCTCCCATTCCATGGGTTGCCTCTTTGTTTTGTTGACTGTTTCCTTTCCTGTGCAGAAGGTTTTTATCTTGAAGAAGTCCCAAAGTTCATTTTCCCTTTTGTTTCCTTTGCCTTTGGAGATGTGTCTTGAAAGAAGTCTTGCATAGCTCTTTCGGTTAAAGTATAGGGTAATACCCTTTCTTTGTGAACATCTTCACATCCAGAAAAATGGGAAAATAAAATAAAATCTTCTTACCACTTGGTGACAACTTTGGTAATGTGTGTATAGGAAAACAACTTCTTTAAATTCAGTTCATTTTTTTAAGTTAAATGTGTTACAAGGTTGAAACACAAGATAATTGGTTTCACTGAGCTTTTCACTTTTTAGCCATTGAACAAGTTGGCACTGGGCTTGAGTATGTAAGTCATGCTGATTCTGAGAGCCTAATTCCTTTGAAAAAGAATGCTAAGTGTCATATTTAATTATACATCCTTCTAGGGTTCTGAATCTGAATAACTTTTGAAATATAATATTTTGATGAGCTTATTATTGTACTTATTTAAAAATATTTGCCTGAGAAGGACACAGACTTCACCAGACTGACAAAGATTGACAAAAATAGTTAAGATCCTCCACTTGATCTACGACTTTATGTTTTTTCTTCTTCATTTCCTTTTTGGATTTACTCTCTCTTATTAAATTATAAGATGAAATATGAACTATATCTTTCTTCTTTTCTTATATCCTTCTTTTTCTAGGTCAGTTAACATCCCTTTGGCAGTAAATAATAAAAACATAAAAGCCTATCTGTCTTGGACAATAAAATATGTTTTTCATCTCACCTAACATTTAGTGTTAAGGTGGAGTGACCCTAGAACTACATAATTTGGTGCTCAAAGACAATACCAAGGATTCAGATTCTTTCCATCTTTTTATTCTGAAATCCTCAGTATGTCAACTTTGTTCCTTGGCAGTTCCAAATATCAAAACCAGGCACTATAATGTGTAAAGATAGTTTTGTCCTTTTATCATTTTTACTTTAACTTAGAAGTAACGGAAACCTGGTGCTTGGGTGGCTCAGTTGGTTAGGCATTTGCCTTCTGCTCAGACCATGATCCCAGAGTCCTAAGATCGAGTCCCACATTAGGCTTACTGCTCAGCAGGGAATCTGTTTCTCCCACTCTCTTTGCCCCTACCCCCTGCTCCTGCATGCTCTTGCATGCTCTCTCAAATAAATAAATAAAATCTTAAAAAAAAAAGGAAGTAAAAGAAGTAATGGAAACCTTTCCCAGATACCCTCTAGAATACTATCTCTGTGTCTTCTTGGCCAGAGTTATATCTCTGACCCATACCCATATTGATTTCAATTATTATTGATATATATCCAATTTTGCTTTACTCCTTGACCTGAAGAGAATCATTCACTGTGAGTCTAATGGGAGAGGGGTAGATTCCCAAGTAAAACATGGGGTTGGGGTGAGGTATTGGAGGGCTTTGTCAGCATGAAAAAGTGGGATTAAGATTACTGGCTGAACCACCATGTCTGCTGTGGCCCCAAAGACAAGATTTTCAATCATTCCAAATAAAGAGTAGAATTGAAGAAATCATATGTATAATTCAAACTGTAACAATCCTGAAGTATTTGCACCGTTAAAGTAAAAACAGAGTTTGGATAGCAGTAACTATAATGATCTAGTGAATCACTTCATTTTACTATCACAAACCCGGTACCACGCAAATATTTTTCTAAGCAAGAGCATAGAGTGTCCTCCTTCTTTATTTATATTCTACTCAGACCCCAAAAGGGTTTGAGCAGGCTCATTTAACTTTGAACAGGGGTGGGCAGATGACTCTCCTTAATAATGAAACTAAATAAAATAGGACAATATTTTTTAAACATTCTTTCTGTTTCTTTTACATAACCTCCCCAAATAACAGACATATATGAAACAGACGATTTTAAAAAGATTATTTGAGACTTATAAATTGTCACATCAGCATTCTGTCTTCTTGTGGGTAGAATGAAAACGAAATAAATTAAAGTAGAATTTTACTAACATTCTTTATTCTAGTTGTATAAAATGCTTTAAACCTTGTATGTGAATGTTAGTACATCAAGACCAGTGGACAAGACAAACTTGAATATCTGGATTGATTGGGACCAGACTGAACGTTGATTTATTCAATTCTGTGCAATACGTCCTGGTCATATGCAACATTCACCGTACCTTGTGAGATACTAGGGATACAAACCTGATCAGGCCAGACATATGAAGAAAACAAATGTATCTCCATATATAATGTGTCAGACTCTGATAAGTACTATACTTGAGGTAATTTCGAAAGTGATCCTGGGGGTGCTTCAGTGGCTCAGTGGGTTAAGCCTCTGGCTTTGGCTTAGGTCATGATCTCAGGGTCCTGGGATTGAGCCCCAGGGATTGAGTTAAAGTGATTCTGGAGTGCTCAGGAAGGAGTGATTGCTTGGACTGTGGAAGAACGGTGCAATGTGAACTACTTCAGAAAGATAACAAACATGTCCTTGAAGGAAAAGCAAACTATTGCTTGGCAGAAAAATAGAAGGGTCTTTCATGCCAAGCAAAGGCATGAGCAATGGCAAGTGTGGTGCTGTTGCAGCTAGGACTCAGTGGGTCAGTCCTAGGTGACTCACGTTCAGAGGAGCATGCTAGGAGAAGCAACAGTCATCTTGATTTAGAGCTCTAGGAGTCTCTTGTCAGGGTCCCCTGGGTTGCCCAGTTCTCAAGCTCCCTATAACTTGAGGAAGCTCTTATTCTCCTACCTGAAAAGAATTCTGTCTCTGTCATCCATCCCACTCTGTTCTCACTGTTCCATTTTCTCCATCCTGTCTCACTCCAACCCCCACGAATGTTGACACTTTTTAGCTCTAGCTCTTTTTCTCCTGGCACCCAATTCAGATGACTTGGATCTTTCTCTTTATCCCCTTTTCTTCCAAACACTTTGATACACTTGTTTATTCCCCAATTTCCCAATTTTGCATTCCCAAATTTCAAAAACAGAATAATCCTCCAAAATTGGGGGGAGGAAGTAATTGATACAAAGTCTCCTCTCTGCAGGAAGGCTGTGGACTCCCACAAATTAAACCTTTGTCCCATCGCATAAGGAAGCCTAAAAATACCAAGCACCACCAAGCAGTACAGGGAGAGGGAAACCTGGAAATAAGATTTGTAAATTGCTTTCTGGCCAAATTGTGAAAAACATGAGTCTAAAGCTGACCCCACACTTTTGAGAAAGTGAACAGCCTCTTAGATATGTGTTTTAGGGAAGTAATGTCATATTTGTATGGAGTTCAGGGAAGAAATTTGGGTATTGACCCATCCTTCTGAGCTTCTCTATGGGGCATAACTCTTCCAGTAGGTGGGCTCTTCCACTAATGAAGGATGCCCTTGTTAACTTTCCCAAGCACTTAAAACACAGGGCCAAGAAATTAGGTTTTGACTAAGACGGTTGTCCACTCTAACCTCTTGGCCTCTCTCTCAGGCTTCTAGTAAAGAGAAGAAGTATAGAACACAATTCCTTCCCATACAATCTTACTTTCAAATGCTGAAGTAACAGTATGGTCAATTACTGGTTCTATCATCTCTTGACTCTATCATCCTAGGCAGATTACTTAATTTCTCTGGACTTTCAATACATATTGCAAAACACTTACAACAGTTCTGGTCAGAAAGGTGTTAGTCAACTAATATGTGTTCCCTTACTTCTGCCTTTCTTGCAGTACTGAGGTGCAGGTATGCATTATCTGGAACCACAACTCAAGGGCACCAAAAAGAGACAAGGTTCATGAACCCTAACTGTCTGTCTCCCTACCAGGTATTGGTCTTCCCCAAGCACTTGTCTTTGGTGTCCCTTAGGAAAGAATAGCCATCTTCAGATAGTAGAGAAGTCTTCATATGGAAGGGAGGACTGTCTTTCTAGAGGCATGAAGGATGTAAATTTCTACTGCTTTTCCTGAGAACAAAACAAAGTCATTGACTAATGAAAAAAATTCTATCAGTAATTTTTTTTGCCTTTGGATGGACACTATTTAATTCACAAAGAATGTCTCAATAATAATAATAATAAATAATTTTAATGTGTTATTTTCTCATGCATCCCCCACCCCCATCTGAAGCCAACTATCTGGTCTTTCCATCAGTATCCCTGTTCTTTGAACATCATTACCCTTGGTTCCTTTGTTCCAGTCTCTGAGGATCAAGTTCCATGTTAATACATTAGTAGGAGTTAAGGATTCATGGCTACTCCACCTACCTACACAGCACAATTGCATTTCCAAGCAAAACTTCTGAAGACACAATACCTGTTTTATTCCAAAGGACTGTTCTCCTAACCAAATCTCAGGCAACACAATAGGTGAAACAGTAAGAGCATAAAGGTTCTGGGACAGGGAAACTTTGTAATCATGTTTATACAAGAAACACTTTCTATGCACAGGCTGCTCTGATTTGAGGATTTTTAGAAACATAAAATATTAGAAGCAGAGGAGAACTTAGAAATCTTGTCCAACTTCCTCACTTTCCAAATAAGGAAACCTAGATCCCCAGGGGAAGTCACTGGGATCTCAACAGAAATCTCTTAGCTCAGAAGGCCACCTTTTTTGACCATTACTAGAATTCTTCATCTTTGGTTTCTATATGAACTCTCAGTCCTCACACATCCAAAGCAATTTCACACACAGTGGTTGCATAGTAAATGTTTCTGATGATGCCTGAAAATAAAAAAGAACAAAAATTATTCTTACTCGTTTTGTTTTCAGAAAAGCAATTAGCTCTACGATTCATAGACTGATCACTGAGAATTTGCAAATAGTGCCCCCAACATCGTCCTAAAGGCAAAAATAATTAAACAATCTGTGCCATGCAAGCATTTACACTGGCTATATGTTAGGTTAGTCTGCTATTTAACCATCAGGCATTCTGATGGCTGGAAAAATGAGTTATTCCGACAAACAGTTGGGTATTGGCGAACATTGGTGTATGTGTGAACAGACATCACTGAACATGGATATGGAACCAAGGCATGTGACAGTGTATCCATGAAAAATGAAATGGTAGGGTAGAAGAATTTGAGAGCTCACCTGCACTCCATGTAGGACATTTGAGAAACAATAGGAAACCTTCCTCATCACTCCGTCGGGAAGTAAAGATAAGTTACAGTAGCTGACAGCATTCTGAGTTGGGACTAGGCTTCACCTCGTAATGGGAATTAGATGAATTCAATGAGAGGAGAAACCTGGCTCCTGCCTGCTGAGTTGTTTTAGGCTCTCAGAAGGAGTCTCCTGGTCTCTCTTGCTGTTAATTATGTACACTATGCAGCAGCTTAATCTAATTATGGCTCTCTAGTGATTGCAGGATAAGATATTCACAGGCCCACTTTTTAGTTCCCTTTTTCCTAGGCTTCTCTGCCTCAACTCTCCTTCAGAACTTACACTCAGAAAGCTTAGTAACAATTGGAATCTAACTACATTCTAACATAACACTTACATTCATGCTTCTGTTCACACTGTAAAAGGTAATCTTTGAATGGTTTAAGCATCTGGATTCCATTACGGCAAAGTATAGCACTTAAAATGGAAGAGACTTTTTACATTTGCGTGGAATTCAGGCAGCTGCTTGAGCCACCCTTGGGCCTAGTTGTTTCAAAGAGATTTGCAACAGGCTTAAGTCAGAAATGATAAAATTGTAAAAAAACTCTGGAATTCCTTTTGGAAGGCAGCTAAAAAAATAAAACCAAACCAAACCTCCAAAAGGAAAAAGGAAGAGATTTCTGCCTGCAAATTTTTAATAATGCAGTTTATTGGGTCAAATACTGAAACTCCAAATAGTGGCTGCTGTGCATATCCAAGAAAAGTTTCCATTTTTTTTTCCCTCTCAAATATAACACTGGTTTTACAGTCCTGCAGATTACAAATCACATGGGTTTGGGTGTTTTTTGTTGTTGTTGGGTTTTTTGTTTTTTTTTTTGGTGTGGTTTTTTTTTTTTTTTTTTGTGGTAGGGATATTAGATTTTTCTTCCATTTGTCCTATTCTATTTAAATAGTCCAAACTTCTGTGGTCTGGTCATTAAAATCCAGTTGGCAGAAAAAGGCTGAATCTTTATGTTTTCCAGCTGCGTTCCTACCAGCTACACACAAGCATTTTTAGCCGTATGACCATGTTTACATCAGCCATGAGTGAGAGTTTCTCATGACCCATCCAGCAGCACACAAAAATGTGGGGTGCCTGAGGTCTCTGGTCTCTCTGCACGAAGAGAAGGCAAAAAATTCCAAGTAATTATATTGACCCAACTGAGAAGTAGTAGCCCAAATTAAGTGATGCCAATTTTATCTCTGGTGTGCACCCCTCTCATTTAGACAAGGCAAGGCACAGGGAATACACTGTAGCCAAATTAAAAGGTCTGGTAGGATGAGAGAGAAGCAGAACAACAACAATAACAAAAACACAAGTTGCAACAGTGAGAAAGATGGGAGAAAAGATTTTGGTTCGTGTAGTAGATGTTCTTTCAGAAAAGTACACTTGACCCAAAATATTTTTTACAGAAATAGAAAAATCCATTCTAAAACTCATAGGGAAAAATCAAGGGACCCCCAAATAACCAAAACAATCTTTAAAAAGAAGTACTGAATTGGAGGTCTCTCACTTCCTAATTTCAAAACTTGTTATAAATTAAAGAAAGAAGAAAAAACAGTGTGGTACTGGTATAGAGACACCAGATGGACAAATGGAGTTGAACACAGAGCCCAGAAATAAATCCTCACACATGCGGTCAAATGATCTTTTTTTTTAATATTTTATTTATTTATTTGACAGAGAGAGAGTGATCACAAGTAGGCAAAGAGGCAGGCAGGGAGAGGGGGGGAAGCAGGCTCGTTCTCAGGACTCTGAGATCATGACCTGAGCGAGAGGCAGAGGTTTAACCCACTGAGCCACCCAGGCACCCCTGGTCAAATGATTTTTGACAAGGGTGCCAAGACAGTCTTGAAGTTCACTGAGAAAAGGACAGTCTTTTCAACAAATTGTGTGGGAAAACTAGATTATCACTTGCAAAAGAATGAAGGTAGACCCTTACTGTATACTTCATACAAAAATTAACTCAAAGTGGATCAAAGACCCAAATGTAAAAGCAAAAACTACAAACTCTTACAAAGAAATATAGTGAGAAGGCTTTATGACATTGGATTTAGCCATTATTTTTTAGATCTGACACCAAAAGCCCAGGCTACAAAAGAAAAACAGATAAATTGGACTACATCAAAATTAAGACCTTCTCTGCATCAATGGAGACTATAAATAAAATGAAAGGGCCACCCTCAGAACAGAAGAGAATGTTTGCAAATCATGTATCTGATAAGGGGCTATTATCCAGAATATATAAAGAGCTACACAACTCAACAACAATAACAACCCAGGTAAAAAATGGACAAAGTACTTGAATAAACTTTTCCCCAAAGAAGATAAACAAATGACCAATGAACACATGAAAATGTGCTCAACATTACTGATCATTAGGAATATGCATATCAAAACCACAATAATATATCACTTCATACCCACTAGGATGACTAAAATTGTCATCATATAGAAACATAGAACTACATATGATCTAATAATTCTACTCCTGGATATATACTCAAAACAATTGGAAGGGGCTCAAACATTTGTATACCCATTTTCTTAGTAGAATCATTCACAGTTGCCTAAAGCTGGAAGCAAACAAAGTGTCCATCAGTGGATGAATGGATAGGCAAAATGTATTTTTATGGGGGGCCTGGGGGGTTCAGTGGGTTAAGCCTCTGCCTTCGGCTCAGGTCATGATCTTAGGGTCCTGGGATCAAGCCCCGCATCAGGCTCTCTGCTCAGCAGGGATCCTGCTTCCCTCTCTCTCTCTGCCTGCTGCTCTGCCTACTTGTGATCTCTGTCTGTCAATAAATAGATAAAATCTTTTAAAAATGTATTTTTATAGATGATAGAATATTATTCAACCTAAAAAGGGAAGGAAATTCTATCATCTTCTATGACATGGATGAACATTGAGGATGTTATGCTAAATGAAATAAGCCAGTCATAAGAGGAAAAAATACTATATGACTCTATTTACATGAAGTACCTAGAGTACTCGAATTTATGGAGACAGGGAGTATAATGATAGTTGTCAGGGTTCATGTGTAAGGAGTTTCCTTTTGGAAGAAGGAAGGAAAGTTCTGAAGATTGTTGGTGGTGATATCTGCACAAAAATATGAACATGCCTAATGTCGCTGAACTGTACATTTAAAAGTGGTTAAAATGGCAAATGTTATATTGTTAAATACATTTTAACATGATAAGGATGTATATTTGCACAATTTTAAAGTCTCTCCAGATATCCCAAATGAATAGAAAAGATAAAGTTTCCTATAGAAATAAAATCTGGGGGCTGCCTCTTCTTCATTCAGTATATAGCTGAGCCTATTTAACAGATACTTCCCTAAGATATTCACTGTAAATTAATTTATTTGTCAATCAGATTTTATGGTAGTAATTTTTCTTTTTATTAAAAAAAACCTGCAAAGTAAAAATTTTAACAGCCCAGATCATCACCTCTTAATCTTAAAAACAGATTTATATTTTTGCATATAATGTTTCCAAACTCAACGACACCTAGCTTCCGAAGGGGTGAACCACAGACTGGCAACCATTTTCTGTAAAGGGCTCAAGAGTGAATATTTCAGCTTTGCTAACCATATGGTCTCTGTCTTCACTATTCAACTCTGTCACTGGAGCAAAAAAGCAGAAATAAACAATACATAAACTGATGGTGATAGCAGTGCTCCAGTAAAACTTCCTTTACAAAAACTAGTGGTGAGCAGGATTGGCCAAGTGTGCTGACCAATTAAATGCTCTGATTCATGCTAGAGGCTCTAAAAAAAAAAACCTGCTCAAGAGAAGTGATAATTGAATGGAGTCAGGAAGGACAAGGAAATAAGGAAATGGTATTCAGGCAAAGGTGGTAGAAGAGGTGGGAATAAGAGTACAAACGAATGGGCGAGACAGAAGGTTCCCAGGCAGAGAAAGCTTCCCATGTGAAGATCCAGAAGTAAATGGTGCCTGGCCTGTCTGAGGAAGCATACTGCTGCTTCCGGAACTCATGGCGGGCCTGGCGAAAGACAAGATGGTGGAGTCAGAACATTTAAGAGTATATGCGAAGGCCTTTCAGTCAACAGGGACCCAGAGGGTTATATAAGCTTAGGGGGTGTTGGAGAAAGAAAAGCGGGACAATCTGTTTTAAATTAAAACTTTAAAAGAGTTTTTAAATGTTAAGCACATGTAATAAGCAGTTCTGACAAACAAATGCCCAGTGAACCACCCCACCAAAAATGAAGTCCAGCAACATAGAATACATTTCATTCTACAGTATTGTATAGTTTGCATGTCTGTACTTCAAGCCTGAATATAACATTTGCCAGTAAATGACATAGGTTCTTCTGCAAGAAATGTCATGGGGGACATTTTGGTGACTTCCTTTAACCCTAAGTAACTATTCTTCAAATTTTTGATCAATTCTTGGCAATGTGACTGTCTCAACTTGATTGCGGAGTTGTCTTAGACAGAGGGTAGGGTAGCAAGGTATAACCCTTAAGTTATATCCCAACCTGAGTATGAGGAAAAGTACACGGGGAAGGGCAGAGACTCTAGGGGCAGGCTGCTTCTCCACCTCTGACCAGATGATCACTCTCCCAGTGTAGAGAAAATCAAACTGTCTGTTCACTTCCCTGGGATAGTCAATCACCCTTTGGCAAGGCTTCAAACATTTTTTGCTGTGACTAACTCTAAAGGGGGCATGAGATTTCACGGTTTGAAACTATAAGCTTAAGGACATTCTTGGTAGGCTCAGGAGTGTCTCTGTTGGATCTCAGGAAATGTGTCATCAAAGTTACTGTCAGGAGTTCCAGGACAGGACTGCATTTTTGTTCCTACATTACTCCACACCCTGTGTTGTTAATTCTATTGCTTAGAAAAGGAAAAAAAGATATATATAGATATAGATATATAATATATAAAATATATAGCTCTAGATATCTATAGATACAGATATATAGTATATAATATACATATAAGCTATATCATATGTGTGTGTGTGTGTATATATATATATGGCATGGGTGGGGCGAGAAGTCTCTTTGAATTCCTGTTTATTGTTTTTTTAGACACATCAGCATCTGAGACTAGATTAATGAAAGTGTGTACCATATAAATCAGAAAACATTTCATGCATGTCAGTTGTGTCAGGGTGGTATGCTCACTGAAAAGACTCATTGTTAATTTCAAAAGGAGTTTGGAAGAGAGAAAAGAATGTCCATGCCCACAAGGTTCAGAGAGCAGTCCCCACATGGTGAAAATGAGGTAAGGAGGGGCTGGACGGGCAGTAAGTGGCTGGTGGCCATCCCAGAGCCCATGGCGGTAGATGTGTGGGTGGGTGGATGCCAAGAACTGCACCAAAACTGTGCCCAAAATGTTGCCTATATTATTTACTTAAACTTTGTAAAAATTCTGGGTTATAGTTATCATTTTTAGCCTTCTTTTTTTTTTTCTTTTTGAGAGAGAAATAGCAGGGGGAGGGACAGAGGAAGAGAGAGAAAATCTCAATCAGGTTCCACACCCAGTGCAGAATCCAAAGCAGGGCTCCATCCTACAACCCTGAGATCATGACCTGAGCCGAAATCAAGAGCCAGATGCTTAACTATCTGAGCCACCAAGGTTTCCTAGCCTTCCTTTATAAATGAGGAAATCAAAGCCCAGAGGAGTTCATGTTCAGTTTGGGTCCTGCAAGAATCAAAAGCTGAGATAAGTTTAAATGTGCAAGACATTTTATTTTGGAAATGCTTGTGAAAAAATAACAAGAAAATAACAAGAAAAGAGCCAAAGTAAGCATGGAGAATCTTTAGCTTGTGAGGCAGGCTAGATAGTGAGAAAAGAGAGAAGAAAGGCAGGACCGAGTTGGAAGACCTTGAACTACGGCATAGTCCTGAAAGTTTCTGCCAGGTCAGTGGGGTGCCCCAAGTAAACATGCTCACTGGAAGATTTCTGGGCAGGCACCATTAATCCTGTCATGTGCAGTTAGGAGCACCCTAAGGGAAGTGTGCCCTCAGCACCAGCATGGTGCTGGATCCAAAGGTGTGGTATCCTGAGGCTGCCAGCCAACTATAATCCCTGCAACAGGTTCTCTCAGAAGAGGTCTGGGCAAACATCCCCATGATGTCTGTGTGAGGTCATACAGATCACAAGAAGTGGAACAAGCCTTGGTCATAGGCTGCCAGAGCCTTCACTCAATAAGCATTACACTTCAGTGTGAAATCTTTCTGGAAAAGGTCAAAGAAATAAAAAAAAAATCAATACTTTGATGCTTTATATGTCATTTGACACTGTATTTACTATACATTAAGTTAGGCAAACATTTCTTTTAAAGGGCCAAACGGTAAATATTTTAGGCTTTGAAGGTATATAGGGTCTCCATCACAACTACCCAGCTTTGCAATTGTAGGGAGAAAACAAATGGGAGTGGCTGTGTTCCAATAAAACTTTATTGACAAAACAGACTAGATCAGATTTGGCCCAATGGCCATAATTTGCCAACCTCTGCTTTATGTGACAAAAAAACAGAAGTCAAATCAAAAAGAAAACAAAGGGTAATAAGCTGAAGAAGATTAAGACATGAGGCGCACATATATCAGCTTGTTTCCTTCACATTTTTTTGGCTGTTATGTACACTTATGTAAAATCTCTGGTTCCTATCCCAAAGGAAACTAAGACATATACTCCTAATGAAGACAAACTAGAAAACATCCTTTTCACATTCCTGATATATTCTTTCCCCGGGCCAGGAAAATAACCAAAGTGGGCTTTGGGTGACTTAGTGATGTGGACTGTGTGGGGCACACACACTGGGGTGACTGTAAGGGGTGAATGCAAAACATGAAGTAAGAGGGAACTTTTATGAAGGTATTTGACAGGGACTAAGAAGAACTCTGTCTGAAGCTGGTGTAGAGACCATTCATTCATTCATTTCTTTCATTTATTTGAATACCAGCAAAGCCCCACTATAATCTTGACTGTGTGGGATACTAGAAATGCCAAAAAGACTAAACATGGGTCCTGCCAGTGGTGAGCTCATAGCCCACTGGAATAGAAGATAATACAGTACCATAGGAGTTTAATATAAGAAGGCACGTGGCCTCTGTGAATCCATTTCTTGGATGGCCCTCTTCCAGATGCTCTTCTGACCACTGGGATAGGGTAAACAGATCTAGCTTCCACCAGCTTGGGTAGGAATGGAGTTTTAGATCACCTTTCCTTTCTGACTATACTATCGTGACACGTGAGGAGCCTGTTGCTGAGTTGGTACTGATGCCCGAAAGAGGCACTGGAAAGAATGTGGGTAGTCTCAAGACAGGTGATCTGCTTCACAATTTCGCAGAAGGTTGTCTTAATTGGATGAAGAATCTGAATTCCCTTCAAAGGGAAGGCACGATTCAGGAAAGGAGCTGGAGAGCCATAACTTGTTGCAAGACCCCTTGGGATGGATGGTCACTCCTCATGATGGGGGCTCAGGCTTGTGGTGAGAGAAAGCTTTTCCTCATTTCAGACTGTATCAAGTTGCCTTCTGTAAAAACAAGAAAATATGTACTTAAGACTACTAACCACTTCACTCCACATAATGATTAAATAACCAGTCACGCATTAAACTGTATATGCAGCTAAATTTCATTTTAAAACATGATTACATAGCTAGATGTTTACACCCAACTGCACATCAAGAAATATATGTACATGAAAGAAAGAGATTTTTTTTAATGTTGCCAACTCTAAACAAACATGGTACAAAAATGCCTAATTCAGTACAATATTTTTGCTCTCCAGATCACATGTTGCATCTAGATGATAGTATTGTGAAAACACTGGTTTTAAAAAAAAAACAGTAAATCACATATGTTTCTTAAATTTTGCATCTCAAAAGACTGTTGATTAAATTAAACAATGCAGCAGTCCTTGGTCCCATATAAACTGAGTCTCAATCTTGACTGTCATACTATTGCTTTCTTATCTAGGAAAATTTTGAATCACAAACTATTCCCATTAAAGTGTATTCACCTGTCTTTAAAGAACATATGATTCCTCACTTTATACTCTACCCAAAACTCAAGTCAGCCCTTTGAGTTCTGAAATATGAAAAGAATCAAAACCATGGGTAGTCTGAGCTGCAATTTCAAAGTTGAGAGTGGAATGTAAGAAATTGTATTTGGAATTACAATAAATGAGAAATGCAATTGTATTTTTTGACACTTTAATTTGGGGGGCTGGTCATTGTGTTCCCCAGTTCAGACACATTACTGTACATACTATGTAGGTCAATATGTGTATGCGTTAGGTGGTGTTCTCAACTCAGAAAAATGCACAGGACACATCTCTGATGGAGTTCTTGGCAAATCGCTTGGTTACTTTCCCTGATATTCAACAGATGGCTTCAACCCACATGGCAAACAGATCTACTCAGTCAGTAGTTCACCATAATATTATATTGAAACTAACATAAGGACCCATGCATAATATTTAATAGAAACACAAAGAATTATAAATGGCATAACTCCAGAGTTTATTACCACTCACTCAATTTCTGTGGTAGCACATATTCCACTGACCAAATCAATGTGTATTTATTGTCAGATTCTCTCTTACTCTTTGGCACAAGAAGCCAGTGGAATATTCCACGTGAGCTTGATTTAGAATAGATACAGCAGCAGACAAACCTTCTGGCTTTGGACATTAGTAAGAAGAGACATAATTTATGATGTAGTTCCTGTTTACACATGATACATTTTCTGTTAGGACTTTAGCATTTTCTTCAACTAGAAAGACTCCCTAGGTCCGTATCTTACCACCCCCTCCTCTTCCCTGACAACTTTCCCCTCTTCTTTTCCACTGTTTCCCTCTCCTTCAGAGTCTACACATCTTACACAAATTTCACCTGAAAATTAACAAAAACTCTATGAAGAAGTGAGAACAAAGTTATAAATGGAAACATCTATCTTTGTCATTATCAGTGACTCCAGAACTTGT
Organism: Mellivora capensis; assembly: GCA_004024625.1. NCBI lineage: Eukaryota > Metazoa > Chordata > Mammalia > Carnivora > Mustelidae > Mellivora > Mellivora capensis. The sequence goes on along the minus strand of PISX010014174.1, from coordinate 27,318 downwards.
TTGTGATAAATTTATGGAAAAGGTAGACAAAAGTAAAACAGGTGAGAAAGTGCTAGAGAAATCTTCCTTATAGTGCCATTACTACAATGGCAAAGTTTTTAATAGATTAAAAAAAATTTAAAAGATGATGCTCTTGCCAATTTTTAAAATTCTGTGTTTGTACTGTAATTAGTAAAGTACATCCACTTGCTGTTTCAATTACACAAAACAATCTTCTCCTTGGGGTTCCTCAAACTGTGTGAATAATGCTTCTATTGGCAGTCAAGAAGTATTTGGGAGGCATCCCAGCAGTGGCTTTTAAGAGAAGATATTTTATTCCTTTGATTATATATTCTACTTTATTTCAAAACTTCTCAAATCAAAGGAGATGTCAATTGATAAAAGCCAACTACACAAAGTAAAATCCACAAATCAAGTAAACTGCCTAATTAAGCTGTTTGGTTGAAAAAGTATTTGAACTATATTTTGTAAAGTTTTAAATGGCTTCAAATACACTGTAATACCACGTTTAGTAATAATAAAATGAATGGGTTCAAACCCTACAGTATACTCACATTTTACGATTTATTTTTGTACCATAAAACATGAACAAAAATGACATATATGGAAGCCCTAAATGATACTCCTAAGTGACCTGGCATTGATAAAATAAAGAGAAATCCGTCAGAAAGGAATATGTATAGCTCATCCAGGGATTAGATCACATTCTGATTTAACTATTATGATTCTGTTTCATGTCTAAGAGATGAAGAAAGAGACTACATAGTAACCGTCTATACGCACATACTGCTGGTGATACAAGTCCAAATGATATCCTGCTTATCTCGGATCGTCCAGATCTGAAAACCTGGCTATCACCTTGAATGGTGTACTGCTCTCCCCTGCAATTCCCTGAAGATAAAAGGGTCAGCAAAACTGTGAGCGATATTGAATACACCCTCTAGAGGTCTGCTGGGGATTTTAAACACTCTAGCTCCCAAGTAGACCAACTCATTTTGAAAAGAAAGAAAAAACTCTCCATTCCTCGAGAACCCAGCTTTCTTAAAGCAAAGAATAATACGCAGCCAGAATCAAACTCCTATGCCCAGGACGCCCACGATGTCAGCCTGGTAGGTACAGCCAGAGATGGAGTGGAAAGGGCTGCCTCTTGCAATTCCTCCAGCCCCACACCTGAGTTTGTCCCAAGGCCATTCAAAAAATTATGCAAAACCCTACAACAGATGAGTTCTAAATCTACTTTGTTCTGAAGTGGTTAGCCTATCCTCGAGGAATTTGTGGGGTGGGGGGATGCATAGTGTCAACATATCTCACTTTAAAAAGTTGTGTTCCATTGTTAAAGCATGAGTCCTGATTTGGGAGTCTGAAAACAACCTTACATTAAGGTTATATTTATTAAGAGGCATTTGGGAAAAATGTTTGTGGTAGACCAGTAGGACAGGGCCAAAAAAGAGCAGAATTTCTCATATTCTGCTTTAGTTTCATTTCTTTTTTCTCTTTGAAAACTTCGTGACGAATGAAAAATGAAATTTTTCACAGGAACCAGAGAGTAAAGAAACAAAGACAAACAGAGTTAAGAAGTAATTGTACACTATAATTTGCTAACAAAGAATTTTGTAGGTTGCCAACCTGTGTAAATTATATGCAGTTGGAAAAAGACCTCCAAGCAGAGGGAAATATAATCACTTCATCCATTTCTTTTCTCAGTCAGTGTTTCTAACACTAACTCTATTGTCTGAGGGAAGTGTACAAAAACACATTAGTTTCACAGATAGCCTTTGGGCACACCCTTGTAAGCCCTGGGAATTCTACATCACCTGTGTGGTTGGAGCCCTCTAGTGGCCAGGTGGACTCCAGGCATCTAGTTTCCTGAACTCTGCATCTGAAATAATTTAATTTTCCACTCCCATTGGACAAACATGGGGAGATTGAAGAGCCTCTTGGAACACTTCTACACCTCAGACATAAATTGGGAATTCTGAAGCCTACCTTCCCTGCCAATTGGCGTTTAGCATCACCACTCTTTCAAAGTATTACCCCCTTCCACTGACTCTGACAGAATTTTGAGTAGAACCACTAAGGAGTGGCTCTCACATTATTGTAGAGAAGAAAGAGCTCTCTACTGAGAGAAAGCAGAGCTGTATTCTTGCACAAATCTTCCACAAAGTTAGGATGACTGGTGACTGATTTGTCACAATCAGTGTATTTCCTTATAGTTGGAAGAGAAATTTGAGATTCCTCAGACGTTTTCAGGGATTATTTGAAAAAATGTGTTTCACAAAGTATTTTTGAACATACAACAGGTTTCTCCCAATGGCTCTGTTCCCATTCTTTATTTCTTTTAGGGCTCCTTTATTAATATCCTTCTATAGTGGACCCTTAAAATTTAGAGCAAATTGGGACTCATTTCAAGCCTCCTCTCTTCTGACTTTGTGCAATCTTAAGAATCTCTAATATTTCCATTGCTTCAATATCACCTATTTACCAATAAACTTCACATTTAAAGATTGTACATAGATCTGTTTTTTGAGTTCCAGACCTGCCTACTTGGTTTCTCCTTTCAGATATCTCACAAGAGCTTCAAGCTCAATATGAACAAAAGTGAACTTGACCTAAACCTGCTCCCTCTCCAGCATTTCCAATCAAAGCAGATGGTACAACTGACCAATACCACTATTTTTTTGAATTTTCCTCTTTTCTTGGGACACAGTAGTCACCAAGCCAATAAATTCTACCTCTAAAATCTCTTTCAAATCCATTCCCCCTTTCTCTTGGATTCTCACAACTAAGTCCAAGCCATACACACTAATATAATCACATTCTAACAAAAACTTTTCTATCTGCTCCATCTAATCTGTTGTCTTAAAATGCACATCTGAATGTATCATTTCTCTGCCTTAAAACTTTTGATGGCTTTTATGATAAATTTCCAAAGTCGTCTTCTGGCCTCAAAACCCTGCATAATCTGGCCTCTGCTTATCTCTCCAAATTCTCTTCCCACCCTCCCGCTCATATTCCTGTGTCCAAATATAACAACTTTTCACATTCCTTCCTGCCTTGGGACCTTCATTCAGCTATTCCTGCCTGACATTTTCTCTGTCTGCATTTACCTAGATAATTATAATACTTATCTAACATTTTTAAATGGCTTTTTTGTTAAAACATCATGTGTATATGTCCTTTAGCTGAGCCATAATTAAAAGGAAAAAATTAAGCAAAGACCCCTGCACAGAGAGGAAGCTGTCTCCCCTCACCTATAACTGCTGTGTTTACACAGATGGTGTCTTCTGAACGGTTTTTCTTTGAGTTGATAAGGAAACTAAAATTAAACAAAGACATTTGATTAGCTGATTAATCAAGTTGAAGCCAGGACCCTTAAAGACAAAACCTAATCCTTACTCTATATCCCATGTGGCAAGCATCAGTTTTCTCTAATTTCCGTGCATCCAATATGGGGAGATAATAACTCTACTGAGGTCAGTTTGTTTTACTAAGTTGTCTTAAGCACCTTACATGTTACCTTAACCTCTGAATTTGGAGGAAATTCTTGGATGCTTGGAATCATGAATCGCTCAGACACGTGGTGGGAAATACGTCAAATGTTCTTCTCTTTTATTGTAAATGATATTTTCACTCTTGGTTTTCTTTCTTTGTTCTTCAAACTGTGCAAATCACCTGTGAAAATTTCTGAATGACAGAAAACAGTTTAATATGCTTCCTTTTCAGCCGTAGTTGGTATTTACCATTGGGAAGCAAGGTTGGCTGGTTTCTAATTCACACACAAGCGAAACCTGTTCCTTTCATATTTTTTACCTGTCCGCTTCAGCCCAAATATCACTTTCTCATGGAATGCCTCCCCAGTATCTTCAGACCAGGTCAGGTGTTTCTTTATGTCCACAGAAAGTGCCATACATCCTCTACTAACCATTATCATTCATTTCTGTCTTTCAGATGATGACCTCTATGTCATGTCTACCTTGTTCCTTTGTTCATACTTTGCACAAAACACAGTACTCTGAACATAGGCAGCATTCAGGAAATACTTGTTGAGTGAAAAAAAAATGCTGTGTTTCCTAATATAGACTGTAGTCTACTAACAAGACCATGCAATAAGAGATGAAAATTATTTTAAGAATACAGTGTTTCTTACAGATCCCAAATGCAGGGAGTGTGGCTGAGCCTGAGAAAGGACAGGAAAAGTAACAGAAACACCATGAGGAATCATGGCAAGCCTTGTCTTAATCTCTGATTTTGCTTCTCTTCATACTTGTGCTTCACCCATGTTTCTCTATAGACTTATTCCTCTGCCTCTCTAAGTGTAGGATATAAGGATATTACCTCATAGCTCTAGGGTTTATGTGCTCTCAGTTCAAAGGGCTGGTAGAGTCTAGTACTCTTTATCCTAGTTTCAAACTCTAAGGAGAGGGTGTGTCTAGAATGGCTCAGAACCAATGAGACTCCTATGCCAATCAGCTATGGCTAGAATCATAGTCTCATGGAATAAACATGATTTCAGGAGTCCATGTATGTATGTGCGGATTGTGGAAGAGGCATTGAACATGGTAAATGCCTCCAAAGTTGTCTCTACTACACCATTTGTATGAATGTTTGAATGCTTCTGGAATATCAGATCAAAAATGACAAAGTTAATGAAAATTCTAAAAGTGTAAAATGTCATTGGCTCCTCTGCAGATGTTAATGAAACTTAAAGGAAAATATACATTTTACAGAGATGTATTGACAAATGTTTCCTTTCTGTCAAATAAGGAATGTGTTCATTATTAGTTGCTATTACTCTTTTTTTTAAAGATTTTATTTATTTATCTGTCAGAGAGAGTGAACACAGGCAGACAGAGTGGCGGGCAGAGGCAGAGGGAAAAGCAGGTTCCCTGCTGAGCAAGGAGCCCGATGTGGGACTCGATTCCAGGACGCTGGGATCATGACGTGAGCCGAAGGCAGCTGCTTAACCAACTGAGCCACCCAGGCATCCCGCTATTACTCTTGTATTAAAAAAAAATCTAGGGGCACCTGGGTGGCTCAGTGGGTTGGGGCCTCTCTCTTCGGTTTGGGTGGTGATCCCGGGAACCTGGGATTGAGCCCCGCGTCAGGCTCTCTGCTCACCAGGGAGCCTGCTTCTGCCTGCTTCCGCCTGCCTCTCTGCCTGCCTCTCTGCCTGCTTGTGGTCTCTGTCTGTCAAATAAATAAATAAAATCTTTAAAAGAAAAAAATCTAATTTTTTATAGTTTTCTCTCAACTTGTCTGGTGGCTTGTAATGTTTTCATGGTAATATGTGCTAGTATATCTAGCTACACAATACTTGCAAAATATTGCTAACCCTTTCAAGCCATGTAGAAATTCATTTATATTTATCAATCTAAATTTTCAACATACCTTCCATTGGACAGATGGTAGGCAATTTATGGAGGGACACTTTCCAAGAGTTTGTATAAAAGGTGTTAAGATTTTGGTTCCAATTCTCTTCATCATGAATTGGTAGAATTGATTTTTCTCTACCTTATCCAATTTTACTTGACTATAGGATTCATACATGTCCTCTTCTCCTCACTACTTCTCTTGAAATTCAGAGAGAATTCAGAGAGAAATTCAGGAGAATTTCTTTACAATTCTCAAATAATTAAAAATATTGAATCTTGCTCATTTTTTTCCATTCTGGCTGTATTTTTATTCAGATGTATAGGAGATATGTGAAGGAGGGTTTTCAAGCCACTAATTAACACACATTTATCAGACTGCTTGAAAAAATATGAAGTCCTTCATTTGATGCATTTTTTTCTAGTTTCAAAAACTCAGTTGTACTTTTCAGAGTCAAATAAAATGAAATAATTTTGGCACAAATATTCCAAGAACTTCTTTATTTTCAACACATAATAAATTTTAGAATAAACAACCTAAATAAATTTGGCACCAGAGTTGACTGATGTCTTTGGAAAGTGACTAGGATGTACTTATAATGTCATGTCACCATTTCAATAATTCATACTAATGAGACTGACACATAGAATATGTTTACTTATAAAAAAGTTTAAGATTTCAAAAAAGCCTTCAAAATAAAAATTTAGAAGAATTTTTAAATTTTGAAAATGTAATTTAAATGTCTTGAAATTTTAATTTTTAGTTATAATTTTTAAATAAATATTGAATTTACTCTAAATTTGACTTAGAAGATTTTATCCCAAATGCTGAAGTTCTTTTCATATTTGAAACTTAGCTCTCTATCACAAGAAAAGACTAATAGAAAATAGCCTACAACTCTTATTATGGTTATTTTTTATGTAATTCTCCAAATTCTAGGCTGAAATATACTCTTAGTAGTTTAGGTCTTGCAAATTACATGATGTGCCTTAGTCATGATGTCAGTATAATTTTTTTTATAATTGTTAACCCAAGAGCCACACTCAAAACTGAAGAGCCACTGACAAAGAACTCCTGTTTAATCAGTGCTGAACTGGAATATCTACAAAATCACTTTATATCTTAATATTGCAAATCATGTTATATAAAATTGTCAAGTTCTGGTCCAAGTTATGAGCTCTAAATAAAACTGAATTTCCGTGAAAATAATTTTTAAAATCCAACACAAAAATATAGAATGCCAAGCATTTTAGATAAACTGTACCTTTCTTATCTTTTTGGTAACTGAAGGAAAATGGAATAAGTCAAATGCTCTACTATCACCGATTCCAGACATTTATATTTCTGTTATTTAATATATAAATATAAATAATGTATATATTCCTTATTTAAGGTATTATTTAATCCTCACAATAGCCCTACAAAGGACATACTATTATCATCATCTCTATTTACCTACACACTAACTGTGAGACAGGTAATAATCTCTAATTACATAATTTGTCAGGGTCACACAGCTAACAGGAAGCAGAACCAGGATTTGAACCATTTAACTTTGCTCCAAAAGCATGTGCTCTTAAGCACTATGCTATACCCCTTTTCCAAAAGTAAGATGCAGAATGTTTTCTGAAACAATTTCTAGCTTGGATTTTTTCTAATCAAATTCTCCCATCTAAGTATTTCTAGCCACTTCATTGTTTTCTTTAAGCCTTGTGATTATGTCCAAAGACCTGAATTGCTAAGGACAAGGTAGAATATTTTTCAATATCCTCAAATAAAATTTCAATGCCACAACTTCTTTTGTCAAATATCATTTAACTCATTTTCCAAAATATCCAACAGGTTAATTTTTATTAAAGCTTACAGCACTGAGGACTTTCATAATAACTAATTTCATGAAATTTGTGCTTTTTTTCTGATTTTTTGGAGGCTTAAAGAGAAGAAAAATCTATTTTTAATGTTATACAAGCGATGTTTATCTACAAGAAAACCAACAGTAAACAGGTGAAATATATCATCAACCTATTTGTTTACTTCTGAGGTATACTGACCTTAGAGAGGGAAAATCTTTGGTGGCCATTTCTCTAGCATTTAATTCGAATGCTTTGTTGTTTTTAGACCACTTTTCTGGCATACACAAGGGCTTATTGTGCAAATAAGAAATGAACACCAAATTTTGCATCAGATATTAAAACAGGGTGTTAAAATTGAGTAGATGAAAATCACCATCCCCCTTGGGATGGACAATGTGTTCCCATCACCTGGGTAGAATTGGTTAGTCCAGAGTGAGCTCTAGAGTAATTCCAAGTCCTTTCCCAAGAATGTCACCTTTGGGGGTAGCAGATGCAGAGACTGTGTGGTTTGGAGTGAGTTTCATTAATGGCAATGCTTGTACCTGAAACTCATTTACTTCTCAGACTCTATAACAGACACAGTCCTATCAGGATATTCTTTTCCTTGAGAAGCCAGAAAGATTTGCTTCTTGTCACATGCAATCAAAATACTTGAATAAATATGGAGCTAGACACTTCTGCAAATAAGCAATACAGTCTGGTTTAAAATTCAGACTTACAAAGATTAAGTTTAAAACTCAGCTCTCTGCAAGTGAGTTAGATGTGGAAGCAGCTCTTTAAACAGTGGAGTCAGAACTGAAAACTAGCATTTTCCATTTTGCATCCTTCTGAACTATATGTTTTGATACATGTATTTTTTATACCATGAGCAGACTCTACTTTTATAATTTAAAAATTAAAATAGAGTCACTGGGATTCTTATCTAGCTTCACCACTTTTCAACTATATGCCCCCAAATGAATTGCTTAACCTTTGTGAACGTTAACTTATTCTTCTATAAAATAGTGACAGTCATAACACCTGGTCTACTTACACTCCAGCATTGCTCTTCAGAAGTGGGAGACCAGGGGTCCATAATCCTCAGAACCACTAAACTTGGTTTTGCTGGGAAGGGAGGGGTGATCCATGGGCCACCTAGAATCACAGGCAAAATTCTATATACATGAATGTAAAATTTTTTTCATGAAGCCTCTGAGTATCAAATAGACCTGTAAACTGAAAGTTTCTATGCTTATGCAATAGATTTTAAGCTCTGAGGGAACAAACTGTGTGATATTCATCACTGTGTTCCTAGACCTAGCGCATGTTTGACTATTAGAGAATATTTTGAAAGCATGAATAAAGAAATGAATGAAATGAGATTTTATTGTGAAAATACTTTATGAACTCTATGTAGTATGCAAGTATTATTATTACCATTTTTATTTCCTGGGAAATTCAGTATATAGAATTTCCCACAATTGTGTATTTCATTTGCTTAATTAAAGCCAAACTTAATGAAAGATGGTACTAAACCCTGCTCTTTTAAAGTCCCATCAAGCTACCTCAAGGACAATGGTGTATCTATTTGGTAATACTCACCAACATTAAGTTAGTCTACACTCTTGACCTAAACTCAAAGTCCAATATATTAGCTAGGTTATTATCAAGTGGCAAAGAATAATCTACAATATAGAGCTGATGCTTGCTACACATAATCTCTCTGAATTGATTATATATCAAGAATGAGTGATAAGGGCAACATCTGCAATAAAATTAATAGCAACATTCTCCACTGTACAATGCCATATTTGCATAGACTGAAAAGGAGTACACATTAGAAGGACTCAGTCATCCCTAGAGGTTATAATTTTATTTTAGTTAACTCATTTAATTCTCCATTTAGTCATCAGTAAACTCTTAAACATTGGAGTAAATAGTTTCTAAGAGTTTCTTGCTCTGTCATAAAACACTTTCTAGTTTCTAGGCTTTATTTTGTTTGTTCAATAAGCCTGGAAGATAAATATAAAAATATTATCTACATTTTATAAATGATAAAAGTAGGCTATAGAAACGTTAAAGGATTTCCAAAAGCCATGCAGCTGGATCTCATATCTTGATACTTATCGTACAGTAACTCTTTCTCCTAAGGTTAAGAGCAAGAAATTGAGTCTCCAGGGGTCATAGGTGTTGGTTACCAGGAAACAGCAAGGGAGTTATTTTTTCAAAACAGACCTGGACTTAAATCTCAAATCCTTCACCTACCAACTGAGTCATCTTTGCCTTAGGAATTAGCCACCTAAGCTTCCATTTCTGTTTCTGTAAAATAAAACAAAAATATGTGTCTCCCAGGTTCATGGTAGGATTGAATGAACCAATGTGTATATGCAAAGCACCTGCCTTGGCTTAACAAATGGTTGTCCCAGTCCCTCTTATCCTGGATTAAATAATTACTCATTGTCTCATGGGTGCAGATCCAACCTCAATTTAAAAGAGAAGTTTTGAGAATAGAAGGTGGATTTTCTCTCTCTTTCGTATTTAAGCATAATACTTAACTTCCAAAATGCATCAACTCGGTAGATATCAGCAATTAGCCTTCTCTTTCTCCTTCCTTTTGGTAAATGTCCTGATTCCAAGAAATAGTGTCCAATAACAAAAGCCTTTTTGAGGAGGAGTCACAGGAGCAAATCCAAGGGTCTTAGCACAGAGTGTAGAAAGAACAATGGGTTACACCTGGAGAATTTCAGTCACACTGTACCTTTGGATAAGACCACAAGTAGCATCAAATATGAAAGTCAATGAAATTTATTGCCATTTAAATACAATTCAGACTCACTTTTATCCATAAAAAAATAACCCATGCATAGTTACTTTATCTTTTCCAGCAAGTTCCCTCTACTTACACTCAAATGGTCCATGTTTTGTTTTTGTCTTTCATCTCAATATTTATTTCGCTGTGTTCTACCTAAGGTGCCGCTGCTGAAATCCCTTTGTGATGACAGCAGATGTGGGCCAGTGCTAGTGAGAATGAGTATCCCCAGGGAGAGGTGCTCCTCTCAACCACTATTGGGAAAGCTGACCCCATAATAGTCAAGAAAAAGATCTACATGAGAGATAATAACTCTTTGGCCAAGGATTTTGAAATTGGACCACAATTAATCATGATAGAAAAGCTATAAAAATGAAAATCTTAATATAATGACATGATGTATTTTTAAAAGTTGTCTCTTCACCCCCTTGTTATACGACTTCCCTGAAGCTTTTTGTTAATTGAAGACTCTGTTCTCCTGTGGAGTGATGGGAGATGGAAGAAGTTAGAAATAGCCTCAAGACAACCATGTTTCCAAATGGAGCCTGGCTTTATCCAGCTTGGGGGAGGAGTTGGGGCCCAACGCTTTGAGGGAAGGACCAGCTCTATCCTAAGGCTGATTGCATCCCCAGAATAGGAGAGAATTGGGGTTTGCAAGTTCCCCCCTTGGTACATTCCTGAACCGAGCTGGCATTAAATCAAATCAGACCTTATTTCTGTTTTACCTCCAAACTTTCTTGGCTCTATGGATCAATAAATACTATTTTTACCCCAGGGGTCCAGAGAGACTTTCCAGGGAGGTACATAATGATGGACGGTGTTAAGGGAGACAATTTCTAGATCCTGAAATTCCATGTTTACTGTTCCTTAAAACTGATGCCTGAGAACTAGCCTATGTTCACATCAGCCAGGTTCTCTTATTCCCATGTCCCCTTACAGAATCATTAATTTCCTTGTGTAATAAAGAAAAGTATAATTCTCGTCCATCTTGAATCACATTGTGGTACATTATACAGGGGTATAAAACTCTTCAGGGCAGGAAACAGGAACATTATGAAATGTTTGTGTCTGACAAACCTCCTTTAATGAGGCACTATAAACTCACGTTAGAGGTTCATACCTTTTCTTAGCCTAAAATGTATTTCTGCTAAGGGCAAAAGCTTGCTTAAGAATTGGGGTTATCTGAGTCCTGGTTGAAATATCCTGGATTCAGAATATTTGCAGAATTCTATATTAGGGTCACAATGATGTTAACTTTTGTTTACAGACTTCCTCCACATCACCCAAAGAGACAGACTTTTAGAAGCAAAGCAAATGTCATCAATAAGAAATGCTCAAGCCTGAAATGCCTGATGTCATCAGGCAGCAAAATCAGGGCAAGACTCTGTGCCTTTATCTCTCTCTCTCTCTCTCTCTCTCTCTCTTAGAATTAAAATAGTCAAGATTCGTAAAAATATTCTGGGAAATTCAAGTCTACTGCAAAACACAGCCTTTCTTCTTTTTCCCCATTCTTGATTAAAAGAAAGAGCTTAGTAAATATTTTTATTCATCTCATGTCTCAGTTACATACTTTGCATGATTTTAAGGAAGTGATAAAAAGTTTCATAATTATTTCTTGCATGTCATCATTACATTTGAAATAAACTAAGTTTAGAGTTATTTCACATTTTATCTCTTCTTAACCATTTACTCAGACTCATAAAAAACATTTTCATTGATTTTTTTTCGAAAAATGCCTCTCATTCATCAACTTTTTGATATGCTTATTTATCTCTACTCTATAATTGGAGATTTAGCATGACTTAAAAGGAATGCCTTATGAATTCTCTTATAAATAATACTCTTAATAAAAACCAATTAATTATCTTTTATAAAGCCATACTTTTCAGTAGTCCAGGGTCTTGCTTTCTGTTACTGGCTTCCACTTAACCCTGATGCCCTCTGATGATAAATAATACCCATTCCTTTATCCATTGAGTGAGGAGAATCCTGATACATCTATATGGACATGTATCTCCAATAACTTCTTTTTATACTTAGTAATTATTAATAAAAATATATTTTTAAATTTTTGTGATATTTTCATAGAATTATTTTATAATAGTAATATTTACAATGAGAATTTTATCTTTGGCAATTATTTCAAGTCACAGTGAAATATTTTATACATCAAACGAAAATTATAAGAGGATTCATAATTTTTAAAAATTCTTTTAGAAAATAAAGCAGCAAAATATTTTAATGTCCACAGTTTTAGCGCATGTGTATGATGATTCAGAATCATTAAATAAACAAGCACTAAAATGTTTAATATGTAGCTTCAGTACACCAAGATAATATTGCTAGTACTATTGCCAAAAGCATATATGTTTTGAGTTGGTATTGTTTCTCTAGAAATGAGGATGGATTTGAATAGAGTGATTGGTGTTTTCAATCTTCTGGTGACCAGTGCCTCTATGTATTTACATATTTGACAAATGCCTAGGGTGGTCAGTTGTTCAGCAATAAGGAAAATCTTACATGATTATATAAGTATGCTGTCCTAGAACTTGGCCTCTTTTTGCACAGTGAGTCTTATTTCTAAGAGAAATGTACCCACTGGGTCTTTCCTGGACAATTCATCATATATTATTATGCAAAGTAAAAGCTGGCAATAAAAAGCTCAGTTATAAAAAAAAATGGAAAGAAAAATAGAGAATTGGATTAGTTTCAACTTTTTTTATTTAACTTGTATTCTGTTATATCCAAGTTTCTGTTTGGAAAATATGAAATGCCAACATTTTATATAATGATGTCATTGCTATAAAAATCATCTTTAAAATTTTTCCTTTGAGTTTTAGTTTAGTTAGTTCTGCAAGAAGCTGAATTGAGGCACTTGAATCAGATCCCAGACTTTTAAAAAAAGCAAGTTGCTCACCATCTTAAATAAAAATTGAATGCTTTGTTTTGTTTCATTTCTAGTATCATATTTGAAACTAGAACTAGTTTGTCTAAGCATGATCAGTTTTTTGAAAAGTTCATTTTCTCCTAAGATAAGCCTTCACATCAAACATAACATTACAAAATTTCATGAACATTAAACTCAATGAGTCAATCAATCTTGGCTGACTAGATTGACTCCTAGTGAGATTCTACTAATTTGGCATTGAAAATAACTGGCTTGTCCTGTTAACAGTATCATCTAAAGGAAAACTCTATTAGGAGCAATAGAAAAGGTTAAAGTAGAAACATTTGCAACTTTCTATTGCACAGTATGCATCATTTGGTAAGATTAAGCGTGCTGAAAGAGATGATGCTTTTTGTTGTCTGAATTCATATTAATGCAGGCAGTAAATTCATATGAATCTCATTTAATCATGATAAGGGAAAGAAGTAAAAAGAAGAGAGAATAAAACCTAAGAAAAGAGTTCTCCTTTCTGGGAATAAAGGATAGAGTCAGAAAAAACATAGATGTTCCCTGGAACCTATTCCTTTTTTTGTTTCAAACTTATGTCAGAATAAATACTTCCTCACCTATGATTAGATCTGAAAGCCTGAGAATAACTGAACTCAAGGATCAGGAGAGGGCAAAGGGGGATTGAAATCTAAGAGTGGGGGCACCTGGGTGGCTCAGTGGGTTAAAGCCTCTGCCTTTGGCTCAGGTCATGATCCCAGGGTCCTGGGATAGAGCCCTGCATTGGGCTCTCTGCTCAGCAGGGAGCCTGCTTCCTCCTCTCTCTCTGCCTGTGTCTCTGCCTACTTCTGATCTCTGTTTGCCAAATAAATAAATAAATAAATAATCTTAAAAAAAAAAAAAAAAGAAATCTAAGAGTGCTGCTAACTAGAGGAATATAATCCTCAGGTGTGGGGACCAATCTTGGGCTTGTGACCATGAATCATGGTAACTGTAGTAGTCAGAAAGACCCAGAAGGTGAATAACTCATTCAATCATATTCTCAATAAAAACTTGAGTGTGCACACAAGCCAGTTATTGAGCTTTAGGATACACTGAAGAGAAGAAAAAGTCCTTGTCTCCTAAGAAATTGTAACACATTGCCTGAGATAGACAAGTAAATAACCACTTTCATCCTAGGGACCAAAAAGGGATGTTTGTAATGAATTAGGATCACAGGAGACAGACATCTTCCCAGCTTTGAGAAGACCAAGGGAGGTTTCCCAAAGAAGATGTGATGTACTAATAGAATTCCAAGGGCTGAGTAGCATTTAGTTACTAAAAAGTGTGGAAGAGAGAGAGGAGCAGAGAACTGGGGATTATAAAAGGATTAAATAGTCTATGTAAAGGCCCAGAGGGAAAAGAGATTCTTGTAGGCAATGGGTTACTAGTGAAAGGTTTCAAGTAGAATATGTAAAGTCCCAATTTACCATTCAACACATACCTGGACATACAAATGCATGGAGAATAGTAGAAGGCAGCAAGGCTGGAGCACAAAGATATTAGGAGGATGTTGAATTCGTTATTTTATTTCTATTGTCTGAAATTTAAGAACCTCAATCTGGGGTTTCTCTGTTATGGAGTGTGATTTTTCATTTGAAAATATATTCTCTGCCCACCAGGAACTACCTTTAATGGAATCTGTTTAGCTGTAGATCTTAGTCAGCTTGGGCTGCTATAACAAAATACCACAGACTGAGGGGCTTAACAGAAACTTATTTCCTTACAGTTGTAGAGGCTGGAAGTCCAAAATCAAGATACCAGCATGGTTGGTTTCTGGCTTGTAGAAGGCTACCTTTTCTGCGTCCTCATACTGCCGAGAAAAAGAGCAAGCTCTGTGGTGTCCCATCATGAGGGCCCCAACCTATGACCTCATCTAAATCCAATTATCTACCAAAAGCCCCACCTCCAAACACCATTACACAGGGGGTTAAGCCTTCAACATATGGATGCTGGAAGGACACAATTCAGTCCATAACACTAGCTGAGATATTAATTCTATAACTAATGTCTAAACAAGCAACTCCTTGGGGGGGGGGGAGTTGAAAGTAATCTAGGCTTTTCAGTTATGTCATTTGTGAATAAAGAGAACATTGTCTTATTCTTCACCATCTTTAAATATTTTGGTGCTAGAAGATGGTCTGTTCAAACAGCCACTTATTCTTTTACAGTATAGTGTAAATAATGCACATAATAATAATGCACGTAATAATAATAATAATAAACTTCCCTGGAGCTTTACAATGTGCTGATTCTGAGTAGAGATAAATATAGGGCACTATGGGTACACACCAAAAAAAAAAAAAAAAAAAGGACATCAAAGCCAAAGCTGGGAGTTGGGATCTAAAGGATAATTGAAAATCTGGACCTAGGGAGGTAAAATGGGAGAGGAAGACAGGAAGAGGAGAGAGGAGGTAAATAGGGCTAGAGCAGGTACAGTCTGAGGGTAAGGGACAGGATGGCAGGCATGGACAGGAACAAGCAGTGTAGTAGAATGATGGAGCAGTTCTCAGTGCAATCAAATCGGAAAATCAAGGAGGGGATGCCACATCATATAAAAACTGGCATGACATTCACTTTATTCATTTGTTCATTTTCAACCTAACTCCATCAGATCCTCCTTGATATCAGGGAATAAGTCCTTCAGGTCTGTTTCATCCCTTCATCTGGTACAGTGCTTTATAAATAATTTATAAAAAACTTCATGTCAATTAGGAAACTCTTTCAACACCAAACAGGAAATACATAGGTTAATAACATTTTTTACCTTTTATTCACCTGCTCAATTATCATCCATTCAGCCAACAAACATTTCCTGAGCACGTCCTCACATATAACGCATTCCCCAGACATTGTGCAGAGGAACAGAGGACCCACACAGCCACAATTCGATGTCACAGTCCACGTTCCCATCACCGTGCTTCAAGGTAAATGCTCTTCCTCTCTTGCAGCACTAAAATGATCTGCACCGAGTTCAAAACCAACTATTTTCTTATGAACTAGAGAAGCCTGAGCTTGACTGAGTAGATAGCAATGTGAAATAAATCTTCTTGGGGATTAAAATGTGTATCACGAGAGACTGTGGACTCTGAGAAACAAACTGAGGGGTTTGGAGGGGCGGTGGGTGGGGGGTTGGGTGAGCCTGGTGGTGGGTATTATGGAGGACACGTATTGCATGGAACACTGGGTGTGGTGCATAAACAATGAATTTTGGAACACTGAAAAAAAAATAAAATGTGTATCATGTTGTTGACCTTATATAAATACAGGCAAATAATATCTCCAGGCAAATGGTAAATCTGGATATTTGCTCTCTGAGACACACTACTTAAAAAGTCCAAGAATGATCTATTTTAGGAATAGATGTTTTTCTTGAAAGAAAAATGGTACGTCTCTACCAAGTAATCAGAGGATATGTGAGTATGCATGTGTGTGTGTGTGTGTGTGTGTGTGTGTGTGTATAGTCTCTACTACTTTTCATTTCTGGAACAGAAGAATTCTCAGAGGACCGTTTTCTGAAACACTAAAATTCTCAAAAAGGTTCCCGGAACAGCACATTACTATAACTTGACACCATGTTTTAGATACTACCCAATAAATGTTTGCAAGGCAGCAATAAACCTTGTTTCTAATAGTAGGCTTCATGCTGTGCCACCGAAGTGCAGAGGAAATGACTGAGCGGAAAGCTCATATACAGTATGTGAAGGCAGCATCAAAGACCTTTTGAGGCCAGTTCATTATAGTACCTCTCTGAGGAGGTTCAGACGCTGCCCTGATTCCTTCCTTGTTATAGGTCACTTGCTTCAATCCTTTCTAATAACCCCTGAATATGGAAGCACTCAGGGAGGACACATTTGGGGTAGTCAGAGGTGTTTGGTCCATTGGGTTGAGGAGTTGAAAATTGGAATGCTTTGCAAGTCTACTTATAATGACAGTGTCCCTTCAGCCTATTTTTTCCTGACAGTCCTATGGCTAACAACATTAACCAGCGTTGTGAGTGTCCCAGCTTCACGTGCCAGCTGCAACTTAATAAGCTGGTGATTTGAGAACTCCATTTTCTTAAAAGGTTATAGAAGCATTTAGCTATCAGGCAGAAGTCCACCTCTTAAAAGAGGAAATAAGTTGTTATTACGGACACCATTTTTTCTGCACTGGGGCCAGGCATTCTTAACTGATTTTAATTTGTTAAAAATTAAAGCAACAGTCTGTCCATGTTCAAGCTTTGAAACTCCAGAAATGGGAACCATAATGTTTGGCACTTGTGTCTAGAAAAACATATCACAAGGATTTGAAGCAAGTTTATCTGTGCAGTTTAGGTATGTACCCAGCAATGTCAAACACCTCTAATGCTCTCCTTAATTCTGGGTAGACTGTGTCACTAATTAGGTTAATAATCAAACTTGTATGACTTTACATTCCAACTAAGCTCTCCTTACTTTTAGAAATATTCAATGTTTCTTTTTTCCTCAGAGTTGTTGCTCTTCTAAAATCAAGCTGAAATGACCATTCTAATAATTTTGGGTTGACAAGATATGAAAAAGAAGGAAAATTAACATTAAAACCTATGCTGAAACTATATGCTTGTAGGGATTTTTACTTATTTCTTTGTCCCTAGATATTAATACAATGTCAAGAACCTAGAAGACATATAAGTTTACATATTCAATGAAAAAAAAGAGCATGTACTCTTACAAAATGTTCATTGAGCTGCTGTTTTCTCATCAGTGAAAGGGGATAGTGACATTTATCTTACAAGGTGAATCAGTGGGGAATGCTTTCAGTGGCAAGTAACAAAACCAGAATAACCTTAGCTTAAAGAAGCATCTCAAATCTGGAGGTTGATGGCTATGGCCATGAATTCAGAACACAAAAGCTAACAATTCTGTACTTACTTGGATATTTTCTTCATGACGTTGCCTCACAATTGGAAAATGGCCACTATGATTCCAGACAACATGGCCCATTCAAGTCAACCAAAAGGAAAAAGGGAGGTAATAAATGTCTGTATCCTTTTATCAAGAAACCAAAATCTTTTCCAGAAGTCGCAGACTTCTATTGCTGTCTTCTCAGCCAGAACTATATTGAAAAGCCACCTCTGGAAAGAAGGGAGACTGGAAAAGCAAGAAACTGACTAGGTCTTTACCATAGTTCAGAGAAATGGTGACTCATTGTCTGGAACTGGTCACATTTTGTCTCCAAAGAAACTTGGGTTCTCTCATCAGGAAAAAGTGGGGGCTAGATGATAACTGTTGGCTAAGTACCTAATGGTGTCTCCTATAGGGGTTTTCATACAGACTAGAGACCATGTATATAAAGTATGATAACACTAATTGTGACACAGAACTCAATAACCAGGAAGAGGTATGATTTATGTGATAACAACAAATTTTAAGTAATAACAAAATAGTAAACATGAAATCTAAACGAGTTTATGAGAATATGGATTGGTGTAGTGTGAATGTGAAAGGTTTGTTTTTATTGTGAAAATGTTATTTAAAAAACATACTAGCACCAATGTGTTCAGAGCTGACTTCATTAATTTTGGGAAGACAAATGAATGGATGAATATATAGAGGTCAAGTTTTTACATCTATTTTTCTGGGGGAGGGAGACTCCTTAGGCAGATGGGGTCCTGTTGTCACTCCCACATAATCCTGGGTGTATTATCTTGGAGTTTGATGAAGAGGAATGAACAAATTAGTTTTGAGAAAACATAGGGATCTCTACTCAGGCCTTTTACTAGATGTTGAGAGTTAATGAGTATTGACTATTGCATCTTAGACAGACAGGCTAGACTCAACCCCAAGATCTAGGTTATCTGACAGGAAAGAAACTTTGGACTAACATTAGAACCCCTGTTAAGCCAGCCATTTGGAAGCTGACGGTGGGTGCCTTGGAGAAAATGACTATGTTTTGGAGTTTCAAGCACATTAAGATTTTGTCTTGAAGTATTTGAGTCACACTGTTAAAAAAGGGCCTACCTTGAAGACTGAATCGTGTTTTCACACTGAAGGAAAGGTAATTAACAAGCCAAGGAAGTGTTTTATAAATACACAATGAGTGTAAACAATCTGTTCTATGGGAGTTCAGTGGAGAAAGAATAATTTTCCAGAAGGGGCAGCTTAAAGAGGTTCTGGAAAAGACTGGGTTTAAGATGGAATGTAAGTGATGGTTAAGACTTTCAAAAGTGAAAAAAAGAAAATTAATTTTCCACTGAAAGGGAAAATGTGTGAACAAACAAGTGGTTGTGAGAAAGGTTCTATCACATGTGAAAAATAGTGGCTGGATCAGACGATTCTATTAGAGATTGATGGAAAATTTTTGGAAAGGTGGGCTGGCTCTAGAAAGGGAATTCTCCAACTGAAGAATCTGAATTTTTGTCCTATTGACAAAAGGAAATCTTTGAAGAGTTTGAGCCTTCATGAGAAATTAGGAACGCAGTTCTTCAAGTGCTGATAGGATGAGGGGTGGAGCAGGTTAAAGAAACTTAAAGCACAGAAAAGGCTTGGAAATACCCCCTTTCATACTTAAAGTATTGGAGTGAACATCTGAATTTGGGGTGGTAATCGGAATATACAGGAGGAAATCAATGTGAGCCATAGTATAAAGCAAAAAAAAAAAAAAATTTTTTTCAGAAAAAAAATTAAAAGAAGAGAAATAAACAATGACCCCCAGATTTGAAACTGGCTGACTGGAAAAGGGGATGAATTTATTGATTTGGGGAGACTAAGTGCTGTGCTGGTTGAGCAAATACACAGATTGGAATTTACTTCTTGCTCATTTGGTTCTTACTGAGTTGACTCTCTTCTATAGCAGAGACTTAAGCTCCTCAGTAGTGAGGCTCTGCTTCACTGTCATTTGCTTCCGGCCAGAAGGGGAAAGAGCATGGAGGTGAGTATGGGAGGCCTCTAGGATCCAGACCTGGAAGTAGCCCTCATACCTTCAATTCTCAGTCCATAGACCAAAATTCAGTCACAGTCTAGACCTAACTGCAACAGAGTCTGGGATATAGAGCCCAACTCTGTTTTGATAGACAGCCAGCAGCCTCTCACATTCCCTTTATAAGAGGAAAAAATTTCATAAAATAATTTATTTTCACATAAAGTAATGTAACATTGTACCATTTTTTTGTTTAACTTTTTCTGATATGAAAATCACCCCCGACCCCGCCAATTTTTAGTTGGCCAGTGTTGCGTTCATTGCTTCGTTTCCAAGAACACACCTACTCTATTCAGTGAGATGAGGCTACCTATTTTCTCAGAAACTCCTTAAAAAGTTGGGCAGCAAATATAGAAAATGATCCTGTTGGAAAGGAGTTATAGATAAGAAAAATATATCCTCTCTTTAACCATGTATTGGATTAGGCCAGTGATTTGTATTTTCTGCTGATGGCCTTTCTAGCCAGCAAATGTTAAATCTAACCTTGTAACCTGAATTCAAGTTTCTACACACTGTGACCCCAATCTGTCTTTCTGGTCTTCCCCTCTCCACTCCCCATCATGTACATCTTCACTGAAAAATCAAGCAGCATTTCTGTTATGTTACTAGTAAACACTAGACAAGAAAAAAATTAAATAAGAAATAGTTTAAATTTTTTTTTTCCTTGAATGCTAGTTATAAATGAAAAAACCTAGTTTAATTCTAGGAAATAGAGGAGATTTTGTTGTTGTGACTTTGCACACAACACATCACTTTTGGGAATGGCGGGGTGGGGGGGAGCAGGGGGTATGGGAGTTTAGTGGCACCTTAAAAGAATAACATCTAATTTGTGGCTTCTGTGCAGTCTGATACTGAAAATTTACTTGCTTCTTGCAATCGGGGTTTATTCAGGGATAAGGACAGATGTAGATGGTGGAGGGCGTGGTGAGAGAAGAGATTTCCCCAGTCCTAGGGTGAGAGCAGTATTATATTGTAAGGACCTATTTTATATTTATATTTTAGCCAGAGGCTTCCATTGAGGTTAAACAATAACCTTGTTGTTTAACCCTTAAACTGTCCCTGCTCCCCTTCCCCCAGGGGACTTACTTAAAAACAAGTCCCAGAAACCAGCCTCAGGTAACAAAGCTCAAATACAAGGGTGGGTCAGGCCAGGTGGAGACATCCGATCAGTGGGGGGGGATGCATACTGTCTCCCTAGTTACCAAGGAGTATGGGTCCTGCTCTTTGGGCCCCTTTTGGGCGCCAATTCTGACCAAGGTGATAGGCTGGTTCAAATGTCTACCAGGGTAAATTATAATTCAGTTGGTCACCTAGCATCACTGTGGAGTTTCCTGTGTGTGTTAGAATCTCATTGGCCACCTGTGCATGGCCAGACCCCACCGCATGACCTTTGCCCTTAAAAGCCAGTCTGTGAAACAGAGAAGGGTCTCCCTCTCTTGTAAGAGGTACGTCCCCGAACGTTGGTTAGATTCTTGATGCTTGGTGCTAAATAAAGCTTTGCTTGACCTTCGCTTTATATCAGTGTCGCTCCTTTAATCATGGACCCATTTTGGGGGCATAACAATACGTAGTGCTGGGCCTTGAGTTCTGGAGTCCAACTCTGGCTGGGGTGATAATTTTTCATCTCAGCTTGCCACCTAACTCCTAACCCTAACCCGAGCTCCATAACTTTGGGCAATAATCCCTCCTTACACCACTTCCATATTTGTAAAGTAGTGAATGCAACAGTACATACCTCACAGGATCATAATCAAGACCAAATAATATACAATTAGATGCATAGCAGGATACATGTCACATAGTAAACATTCCACAAAGACGTAAATGTCTGCTGTTATACCCAAAGGGAATGCAAAGAGAGTGCCCCACATGCTTTTAAGATTACCACAAAGCATCCATATCCTTTCTCAAGTTCGCACAGAATCTTCTCTAATCGAAAGGTCCTATCCCAAAGAATTGCTGTGACATATCACTTGTATGGTGATATGAAATGAGAAAACTGCCCTTCGGGAGACTGCCTTTAAGTCCCATGTTACCAAGACAGGCACAATGCACCAAAAAAAACAGACCCAAATGAAGTCTCCATGTTAAAGAACTTACATTAAGTACAACAAAAGATAAACGCATTCTTGTGGTTTACTTTTTGAGACCTCCAGGATGATGAGTTGGCGCATTATGGTGTTTTTGGTTTGTTTTTTTTTTAAAGGAACTGTGTAAGACATTATCCAGGGAACTTTTCAATCCAATCTATTTGTGATTGCATCTTTGTTTTCAAAGAAACTATTTTTGGAATTGTTGGTTTAGAGTTCCAGCTCTTGGTATTGTCAAAATTAAGTAGATAGAGATACTGGGTGAGATGTAACTGAAACAGCTAATGGAACTCATGTGCTGAAGAGAAATTACTTGACAAAAACGAATTGAAGGTTGGAGGGAAAGAAAAAACTACCCTTGGGAATAATAAAGTGATGGAGAATACGCCTTAATATGCTGAAATCTGAAAAGATTTCATATCATCTTCTCTCTTGAAAGGAAATTAAATTATAGGAAGAAGCTCTACTATCCTAAAATAGTAGCCATCTTCTTATTTATTTTTAATTAAATTCCATCCAGATAAGGGATCTTCATCTTCTTTTATATGGGCTTGCTGACTGCCCTTGCGCCAATGCCAGATAAACAAAACACCTTCCAAATTCGATCCATTTGGGATAGCTACTTTTAAAAGCAGTGTTTTAAGAATCAGATAACTCGTAATATCTTTGGGAAGGAAAGCGAAGGCCCTATTTATTTTGGTAACCGAAATCACCTCTGAGGTCTGAGAAAAAAGTTGCCAAACAAAGGGGTATTTAATATCATTCTCTCTGAGTACTGGCACTAGAAAAGTAGGCAGCCTGCATAATTGTCATTTTAAGGGCTCCGTGAGAGCTCCCTACCCATTTAAATAAGCAAACAAAGAACAAAAACCCAGTTAAATCCACCCATTAGCCCTGCCAAGGTGCTCACAAGTCTTTCATTCATTCATTCATTCATTCATTCATTCATTCATTTTATTCACCTGTTACCAGCTCGGCTTGTGCACAGGCGTCTGTGCTAAGCACAGGAAACACAGTCACTGCACTAGGCAACCGCTTGATTAAAGAATGCTCTCCAAAGTGTCTTCCACAAATCAGTCTTGCTGTGTAATATAAATTGCAATCTGTAGGGGCTCCTGGGTGGCTCAGTGGGTTAAGCCTCTGCCTTCTGCTGGGGTCATGACCCCAGGGTCCTGGGATCCAGAGAGTCAAGAGAAGAGTCAGGCTCTCTGCTCAGCAGGGAACCTGCTTCCCTTCCTCTTTCTCTGCCTGCCTCTCTGCCTACTTGTGATCTCTGTCTGTCAAATGAATAAATAAAATCTTAAAAAAATAAATAAATAAACAATCTGTAAGTAAAACGAGGAATTCTGTGAGCAAATAAGCCCGGGAAATATGGACTGAAATACCATCTATACGGTTTTCATTTCTTAATACTTCCTAGCGTCTTAGTGTGCCGCCCAGTGCTGCTAAGTGCCTGGAGAAGGGGGTGGATGCAACAGGCTTTGGGGACAATCCTCCAGCCAAGGGCCAGACTCCCCTATCAGGCCATCCCATTTCTCCCACTTTGCATTTCAGATCTATCATTCCTCCTCAGTTTTGCAATAAATGCCAACATTCAATTTTATTCTTGCCTCTTCACGGGCCCCTCCTGCTAAGTGAGTTTAAACTAAACAGCCCCCGATGGCTTGCTCTGCTTAGAGACATTAGAGCTGGAGGAAAGGGCATGAGCTGGGGACACAGAACCGCTTGGCAAACCACGGGTATAGGACTGGAGCCTTGAAAATATTTGTCACGTAAGTGAACAGAGGAAAACGTGGAGACTCACATTCCACTGCTGTCACTCTCTAGTTGATATTAAAATATTCCGAGCCCTTGTTTCTTCACCTGTAATGGGGGATAACACCCGCTTGAGAGAGGGGGATCAGCCAGCCGGCTCTCTTCCCTTCCAGCAGAAGTAAATTTTTCTTTTCTTTTTTGGAACGACTCTACCCGAGGTTCAGAGAACACACCCCTCCCCCCCCCATCATGTCTCTTGTTTTTCTAATACAGATACCAACTAGGTCACTCTTTCCAAGTGTGGACTTCAATATTTTTTGTATACTCGTCATCACCCAAACATGCAGAGATATCTGAAGGGCCAGTTCAAAGGCCATTCCAGTCCCTCCTTTCATTCACTCAGTAATGATTTTGTCAATCGCTAAGTATATCAGAGGCTCTGTGCTGGGTCCTGAGGGCACAGCAGACAAAGGGGGCTCCTCACCAGGAAGAGAAATCTGTGAGAACCAAAATGAAAGGATACTCCTCTCCAGACAGATGGGGTACTGGAAACATCCAGCCCATGAATGGAAAAAAGGCACCTTGAAGCGCAGGATGCCCGGACAAATGGGAATCTTCCAAAGCTAAGAAATGGCAGCAGGTCAGGAATAAAGAAACAGAATAGAAACACCAACAGTCTTCTCAGCAGCAACACCGATGCTTGGTGTCTGAAGAGAAATGCCTTCAAATGTCTTTTATCTCCCTTTACTTTACTTTTCATGAGGACATTACTAGAAGACAGGCATCAGCCAAATGAGGGAGAAAAACAGAAATAAAGGAAGAAGACACAGAACCCAGGAAACCGTGGTTTCAAAAAAAAGAAGTTGTAAGACCGAGGGTGACAGTGGGTGGAGCAGGTGTACAGAATGAGCAGTCCAGACTGAAGCAAGGAGGCAGAAACTTCTGGAAGAGAGGTTTGCCTGAAGAGTATGAGGACCTGAGGGACAGATGGTCCCGTTGAGCATTCTGAAAGTGTGTATAAAATTTATGTAGATGAAAATATTAGCTCCATCATCAGAAGGCAGTAAGCCAAGCGCGTGTTATCAGTTTGCTAAGGTTGCCATAATAAGGCCAGGCAACTTAAAAATCATAGAAATTGCTTAACTCACAGTTCTAGTGGCTAGAAATCCACAAGGTGCCAACAGGGCCATGTACCTTGTGAAACTCAATCTTTATTCTCACTACCTCCTTGTGGTGGCCAGCAATTCCTGGCATTCCTTGGCCCATATCACAGCAGCCTCTGCTTCTGCGTCCACATGGCATCCTCCTTGTAAATGTCTCCCTGTTCATGTAATGTTTCCCCCTTCTCACAAGGGCACCAGTCACTTGGGATTAAGGCTTATCCTAAGGACTTCATCTTAACTCGATTACATCTGCAAAGACCTTATTTCCAAATAAGGTCACATTCACAGACACCAGGGGTTAGAACTTGAACATATCTTTTGGGGGCACGGTCAGTTCACCCCATAATTTCATTCATTGATGGCTTTACTAAAATAAGTGCTATGGATACTGAAAGAATAGAAGGGAGGAGTCGTGCTGGTGATAGGAGCAAAATCCCTATCTAAAAATGTATCAACAGATAATATCTAAAATACTTAAATTAAAAAACACCAATAGAAGCCTACTATCTAGGGGGTGCCTGGGTGGTTCAGTGGGTTGAGCCTCTGCCTTCGGCTCAGGTGGTGATCCCAGGGTCCTGGGCTCAAACCCTGCATCGGGCTCTCTGCTCAGCGGGGAGCCTGCTTCCCCCCCATCTCTCTGCCTGCCTCTCTGCCTACTTGTGATCTCTGTCTGTCAAATAAATAAATACAATCTTTAAAAAAAAGAAGCCTACTATCTAGGACTATGGAAGGATCTGCTAGAAGGAATAGTCAGCTAAAAGAGTTTCAAGTGCTTTCTTTCAGAAAATGAGATAGGAAGGTCGGAAATGATAGGCAGTGGGCTGCTGGTTTTCATTATAAGTCGGTATTAGTTGAAAGCTTAGCAAGATTGATGTATGTCATTAATAAAAAAATAAAAGAAAAACAAAGAACAAAAAAGGAAACACCAGTGATGAAAATAGTTGGGTTATTATTGCTTCAAAGATTTGGGCATAATTAAGCATATATCGAAATCTTCTTGTGATCATAAAGAGTATTTAAATAATTACCAAAACACAATAATAACCCTTTAACAGTAGATAGCATAGTTTATGATGGAAGAAGACTGGCCTGATCGTAATTCTGCAGTTTGCCAGCTGTGTAGCCTTGTATTCTTATAAAGACATGGGCTGATAAGAAAAAAAAAAAAAAAAGGCACTTTGGGGTTTTTTGTTTTGTTTTTTAAGATTTTATTTATTTATTTGACAGAGAGAGATCACAAGTAGACAGAGAGGCAGGCAGAGAGAGAGAGAGAGGGAAGCAGGCTCCCTGCCGAGCAGAGAGCCTGATGTGGGACTCCATCCCAGGACCCTGAGATCATGACCTGAGCTGAAAGCAGCAGCTTAACCCACTGAGCCACTCAGGCGCCCTCATTTGTTTGTTTGTTTTTTTAAGAATTTATTTATTTGACAGAGAGAGAGCACAAATAGGGTAGAAGAGAGAGGGAGAGGCAGTCTCCCCACTGAGCAGGGAACTGACATGGGGCTCGATCCCAGGACCCCGAGATCGTGACTGAGACAAAGGCAGATGCTTAACTGTCTGAGCCACTCAGGGGCCTCAAAAGTACTGTTCTATTAATAAGACGTGTGCACTAGAATAATTCAAAGTTAGCTTCTAAGTCTGATTTTATGTGGCTCCATGAGAAATGGAATGTGGAGTACATAAAATCCTTATCCACCACAAAATCCCATTCGGGAGGGCTGGAGCTCTGTAACCTAGACAGAGTATTCACTTGCCCATAGAAATGAATGATCTGAATATCTTTCTCAAAACTTTTAGGGTTTTTGTGTCATTGTAGATGAATCCACTTCAACTGGTGAGCTGCTTCGATTTATGCCGATATCTTTTAAATAAGCTTTTTTAATAGTTTAAATTGCAGAAAAGCTGAGAAGACAGTACAGAGAGATCCCATAACCCACACCCAGTGTCCCCTACTATTAGTGTTTTCCATCAATTGTCACATTTATCACCACCTAATGTGTGATCAATTGATATTGATAAATTAATAATTGAAGTTTATACTTTAGACTTCTTTAGTTTTCACCTAATGTCCTTTTTCTGTCCTAAGACTTGATCAAGATACCACATTAAATTAGTCTCCTTAGGCTTCTCTTATCTGTGAGTTTCTCCAGCTTTCCTTGTTTTCGTTGACCTGGACAGTTCTAAGCAGGACTGGTCAAGTATTTTGTAGAATGTGTCTCAATTGGGATTTGGCTGATGTTTTTCTCATGATTAGACTGGGGCTGTGGGTTCTTAAGAGGAAGATAACAGAGGCAAAGCGACACTTCTCACACATCAGACCAAGATTTGTCCCTGTGAATATGAACCCTTCTCACCTGGCTGACCCAGGGCTTGTCAGGATTCTCCACTGGGAAGCCACTCTCTTTCCACTGCTCAGAGTCATGCTTCC
>PISX010014173.1:0-54562 GCA_004024625.1 Mellivora capensis | reverse complement strand
TTGAATTAAGAGGCGTCATTAGGGTGGGCTTAATTCAAGGTGGATGGTGTCCTTATGAAAAAGAAAGATGCCATGTGAGGACAGAGACACAACAGGAACGCCACATGAACATGGAGACAGAGATTGGGTGACGCCTTACAGGCCAAGGAACCCCAAAGATCGCCAGCAAGCCCCCAGCAGCTGGAACAGAGCCTCCCGCACGGCCCCAGAAGGAACCAGCCCTATCAACGCCTTGATTTTGGACTTAGCCTCTAGAAGTGTGCAAGAATGAAGTTTCTGTTTTAATTCACCCAGTTCACAGTCCTTTGTAACAATAGCTTTAGCAAATCAGCACTGTGGGTAAGAGAGATGCTGCCCACAGTTCCCTGATGGGTGGGGGGCGTGGTTCTCACACTTGAGCAAGCAACAGGACTGCCCAGAGGGTTTGTTCAAACACAGAGTGCTGGGCCCCCGCCGCAGAAGGGCTGGTGCCGCAGGCCTGGGGTGGGACCCGAGATTATGCATTTCTTTCTCTTTTTTTTTTTCTAGATTTATGTATGTATTTGAGAGAGTGTGTGTGTATGTGTGTGTGTGTGTACATGAGCTGGTTGAGGGGGTGGAGGCAGAGGGAGAGGCAGACTCCCCACTGAGCGCACAGCCTGTCAGGGGCCTCTATCCCAGGACCCCAGGATCATGACCAGAGCCAAAATTGAGTCAGACACTGAACCGACTGAGCCACCCAGGCACCCTAGTATGTGCATTTCTAACAAGTCTCCAGGTGCTGCTTGTCCAGAGACCACACGTGGAGAACAACTGCCTCAGGGGCTAGGACGTGCCCTGGACCCTGGAACCTTCTAGTCCCAGTCATAGTGAGATGTCTATCCCCACTGAGATGGGTTGTGCTGGCCCCCTTAGAAAACTTCACTGACCACTGTCCGTTTTCATTTTAAAGATTTTTTTTTTTTGACAGACAGAGATCACAAGCAGGCAGAGAGAGAGGAGGAAGCAGGCTCCCCACTGAGCAGAGAGCCCGATGCAGGGCTCGATCCCAGGACCCTGAGATCATGACCTGAGCTGAAGGCAGAGGCTTTAACCCACTGAGCCACCCAGGCGCCCCCTGTTTTCATTTTAAATCATTTCTTTAGTTTTAAGGGGCTCACTTTTGTACTGATTCATGGCCCTCCCTGCACCGCAACGGGAACCCCATGTGACAGGCATTACAGCCCCAATGGTTCCAGACGGAAAAATGAGGCACAGGTGTGGGCGAGTCCTCAGCTGAACACTTTTCCCTCCTGGCTTCCTGAGCTCAGGATTCCACACCCGGAGTCCAGCCTTGGAGCCTCCCTGGCAAGTTCAGCCCTCAGAACTCAGATGTCCCTCTCGTAAACCCCACCCATCCGCACCACGTCTGAAAGGCAAGGCCCCCCTGTCCATCCATGGCTGCTGTTGCCAAACAAAGGTGTGTCTCCACTGGGCTCCCTCTCCCCACCCACGGTGGTCACTTCCACCAGATCTCACAACCCTGGTCCTTGTTCCTGATCCCATTTTATTCCCAAACGCCCTCTGGATGTGACTTCTTCCTGCTTCCCTGTGCTCTAACAAACCGACCGAGTGGCTTTGGCGCTGAGAGGCCTGGCATGCAGGGTGGCAGGTTACGAGAAATACTAGAGATAAGGGGAAGAAGGACTTGTAGTTTCCGGCAACTGACAGGTCTGGGCAGCCCTGTGTGCCCAGCCTTCTCCAAGGAGGAAGCTTTCTGGTTACCAGGGTGCTCTGGTGGCTCCCCAGCCCCCTGCTGGCTGGCCAGTCCCCCTCCTGCCACCCCTGCCCTTTGATAAGTGCTGGGTTCATGCAAACACGGGGGAAGGGTAGGCTCGGCACGCCCGCCAGGTGGGGACACAAACCGTGGGCATCTGGGATTTCTTCAGTGTGGCTGATGCCAAGTGCAGAGGGGGACCACATCTTGAATGCATCTTGAGTGCACGGGACCCCACGAGGGGCAGCCTGACGGTTCCCTCGATGCTGTCATACTCCATGCAGTTGGTTTGCCCACCACAGGCTTGGTCGTGGGGAGGAGAAACAGGGGCAAATGCCCTCACACATGTAATGAGCTAGACACCAATCGCCCCCCGCCCCCCGCCGTAGGTGTTCACGTAGAGAGCGAATGCCATCAGCCTGCAAAGTCCCTCACCGAAAGGCCAGCTGGAGTCCAACAAGGAATAGGTGATCCTTCCGGGCAAGACCAGGGTAAACAGGAGGGCAGACCCACCAGGTAGACCAGATAGACGCCCATTGAGTTGATCTTCTTGCCCTTGTGCCAACCAAGGCCTAGGGTGACGATGTTTCCCTGGGCACTGAAGACCGAAAGGGCTGTATGGAACAGAGAGAGGGCCAGGCTGACTCCCCAGGGTGGGGGGCAAGGAAGGCAGGAGTTGGTACGGGAGAAGGGGCTGCTTGGATCAGCCATGCCAGAAGCCATGACACTGAGGTCCTTGGGAAGACAAAGAAAGAAAGGAAATAAGGAAGGAAGGAAGGAAGGAAGGAAGGAAGGAAGGAAGGAAGGAAGAAAGGAAGGAAGGAAGGGAGGGAGGAAAGAAGAGAAGAGAAAAGAAAAGAAAAAAGAAAAGAAACATTATATTGCCTCTGTACTAATAATAATGTGCTGAAGCACCAGACACACGGGAAACATCTCTCTTTTTAAGCAAACATTTTGCTGATGTGTAACATGCTATTCCAGTCACTATTGCTGTGTAACAATTGACCCCCCCTCCCAAATTCAGCAACTGAAAACACACTTGATTCTGTTCACAGCCAGGTTTGGAACAGAACACAGTAGGAATGGCTTTTCTCTGCTCCTCGGTGTGGGGAGCCTCTACTGGGAAGGGTCAAGGGCTGGGGGTTACTTGATGGCAGGTGTAGGACCATACGGGGGGCCCTCACTCAGACTAGTGGCCGTTGGTGCTGGCTTTTGGCGGGAACCTCAGCTAGGGGTGTCAACAAAAGTACCCGCACTTGGGCCCTTCATGAGTCTTCCTCAAAGCCTAGCTTAGTAACTTGGCTTCTTACCCAGCACCTCCAGGCTTGCAAGTGTTACCTACCAGACACTAGGTAGAAACTCCGTTATGTTCTGTATTCTGATGCTTTCACACGGTGGGGTCTTACTGACCCTACTGGACTGCTCCTTCCTGGGACAGCCTGGCCCTTGAGTGCACTTTCCAAATGCAAACCAATCAATCCGAGAGTCCCACCCCAAATGCCTCCTTTATGGGGCTCTCAGGTTCAGGGCCGCTGTGCACCTGCCCGCCTGCCCTCGTCACCCACAGAGCCAGGCGCCAAGCAACACGGGGAAGCCCCCATGTTGTCCCAGAGCCACCTGAAATGATTCAAACTAGCCCATTCTAAGTCTGCCCCCCGTCTCATGTGTTCTTTTTCCCTATAGAAACCACAGTAACAGTTCTTGCCCACCTTTCTGCGTCTCTCCGTCTCCCATATGACCCTGTTACTTACCCCTCCCACACCCCCAGTGATGAGGCCTGCCCCCTTCGCTCCGAATCTATGAGGAACGAGCTATGTTTATCAATGGCAATCGTCTCCCCATCTGTTGGCCTCACCGCACCTCAGTTCTTCTATCAATACGCCATACTTCAAAGCACTTTTTCTGACTTGGCCTCATCCCCTCCACCATCTCCCATTGGTGACAAGTGAGTCACAAGCTCACCCAGAATCAAGAGAGGGAGACATAGCTCTGGCCTCTCGATAGGAGAACTGTTAAAGAACTTGCACCATTTAAAAATCCCAACACGTACATGCAAAAGTGTGCACAAATCGTAAAAGTACAGCTTGAAGATTTGCACGAAGTGAACACATTGGTAGCATCAGCACCCAGATTGAGAAACACAGCTCACCAGAAGCTCGCCTCTGTGCCCTCCTACCTCTATCTACACTCCAGGGTAACCACTGTCCTAATTTCTAAAATCACTACTCAGTTGTGTCTGCTTCTGAACCTTTTTTTTTTTTTTTGACAGAGAGAGAGAGAGAGAGAGAGATGGAGAGATAGAGAGAGCACACGCAAGCAGCGGGGAGGAGTAGAGGGAGAAGCAGGCTCTCTGCTGAGCAGGGAGCCTGATGCGGGCTCGATCCCAAGACGCTGAGATCATGACTTGAGCCGAAGGCAGATGCTTAACCAACAGAGCCACCCAGGTGCCCCATGCTTCTGGACTTTAAACCAATGAAATCACACACTAGGTGTATGTGTATTCTTACACATATAGCGTTTTGGGGTCAACATCAGCTGGTGGGGTTCACCCATACTGTTGGGTGTGGTTGCTGCTTGTTGGCTCTCATTGTTGTAAGACATTTATTCCCTTCTATAAATGCACCACCGTCTGTTTCCAGTTTGGGGACATTACACAGAATTCCCCTCTGCCTGTTCTTTCAAATGTCTTCAGCAAACACATACATACATTTCGCTGAGTACATAGTTAGAAGTATGGGGCTAGTGAGTCACGGGTCCTGTTTCTGCTAGTTTTAGCAGAGCTTGGCAATTAGTTTGTCAAAGTAGCAGCTCTTCATACTCCCAAAAGTGTATGGGAGTTCCTGTGGCCCCTCATCCTCTCCCACCCTTGACCTTTGCACTCTTTATGAGGCAAACCACTTTGTTGGGTACTTAGGGGTATCTTCTTGTGGGGTTTTTTTGTTTGTTTGTTTGTTTGTTTAAAGATTTTATTTATTTGAGAGAGAGACAGTGAGAGAGAGCATGAGCGAGGAGAAGGTCAGAGGGAGAAGCAGACTCCCCATGGAGCTGGGAGCCCGATGTGGGACTCAATCCCGGAACTCCGGGATCATGACCTGAGTTGAAGGCAGTCGTCCAACCAACTGAGCCACCCAGGCGTCCCTCTTCTTGTGGTTTTAATTAGCATTTCCCTAATGACAGCTGATGTGAAGCACCTTCTGAAGTGTGTACTGGCCATGTTTATGTCTTCTTTACGAGGTGCCTTTATGAATATTTTGTCCCCTTTTCTATCAGATTGTTGAAAGTGTTAATCATTCCCTATTTCCAATTCACTTTCCCCAATCTGCTAACTGAGCCTTGCCTTTCTTGTGCACACATCCATTCCTATCTTTATCCTGATCATCCTTTAACTTTTAATTTCCACACTGTGACTGTAAGGAGAAGGGCTGAGGCAGGTCTACCCAAAGCTCCCCGCACAGCGAGTGGGGCCCAAGGGCTCATGCCCATGGTACACACAGAAACACGAAGCTTGCAGAGGGCGTGTAGTTTGCCCGAGGACCACAGCAGCTCGTGGAACCAGAATCAGAGACCCAGGTGGAGAATGCTGAGCAACTGCAGTCAGATACAGTCTTGAAGGGCACCAGCTCCGTGAGCCCCCAAATCTCACTTGAGTCAGGACACAGCTATCCCCTCCTTTACCAATTTGGGGCTGGCTGGCAGGGAGCCTGCTGTAGATTGTGCCTCATTTTAACCCGGGTATGGAAAGTTCTGTCTAGTCCCTGCAGATGGATGGAGAAGGGACCTCCATCCCAGCAGAAAGTAAGAGAAATCAGGCTGAAAGGTAGAGAGAGGAGCACGGAGAAGCCCTCTGAACCTCGGAAGGCTGGCTTGCTGGATGGCAAGATGACAGAGGATCAGATAGAGAAATGGATGATTTTGGCTCCCTAAAAAAAATGAATTAAAATATATTTCTCATTTTATCAAGAAATTCCCAAGTGCTATGCCAGCTACTGGTTATATTCAGAAGATGCAAAAGAATCAAGTTTTTTACTACTTAAACATTTATGCTCTGGTGGAAGAGACAAGGCGTGCAGTTCGAAAACTGCTTTTAAAAAAAAGAAGCCATTACTAGCTTAGACTTTAGACTATTCTTTTTAGTGTCTGAATAAATCACCAGTACAATCATAAATGTCAAAAGCCACGCAATTCCCCCTCTCATAGTTTGTTCTGTGTTGTTCTTTCTTTTCACAAACTGGACTCAGGGAAGAGAGCTGTTTTTCCAGCTCCCAAGCCTCACATGCCTGAAAACAGGTGTGCCCCTTGGATTGCACTGAAGAGGCCGCCTTTGCCAAGGTTTGCGTTTGGGGACAGACCCTCACCCGTTCACACCTCTAGTCCCTGAGCTGCTTCCAGGGAAGACAGGGGAACATGCGGGGACAAGAATTTTGAGGAATGGGCAGGAAGGGTCTCTGCAGCACGTGGCCCAGGTCAAAAGTTAAGGATGCACAGCTAGCTCCCTTCATGCCTTCCGCTCCGCTTGGGGCTCGGACCACAGTCCATCGGAAGCCCTTGCCCCCCGGATTCTCTGAGCCCAGAGATTTAAACCTGCCCACAGGCTTTGGAGAAACAGCCCTCAAGATGGCCTCCTTCCTGCCCTTGGAACGGCGGCCTGCTACTGCGCCTGCACCCGCGCCTGCGTGCTTGAGCCTGCGCCTGTCCGCCCCCGCCCTTGAGTCTCCGCGCCTGCGCTCTCTCGACCCGCGCCGGCGAGGCAGGAGGGTGTTCTTCTTTCCTTCCTGCCCCACGGCGGGGCGCTCTCTCCGGCTCTTGCTCTCTCGCACGCGCTCGCGCTAACTCTCTCGCAGACGCACCCATATTCACTCACCCACAGTCATCCACTTACCTCTCTCACTCCCACTCTCTCACGCTCATGCACATGCTCAGTCTCACACACTCACACACACTCGCGCACACCGTGGGGAGGCATGCCCCGGGCAGCCCAGGAGTGGGCAGGCAGACCGTCCAAGGAGGAAACAGAGCGCCACGCTCTGCAGGAGTCTTGCCAGCACCTTCTCAACAGAGCGGCCTCTTCTTTCCTTCTTTCCACTCCTTCCCTGAACAATCCCGTCATCAGACCAGGCTGAACAAGGCGGGGGCTTAGGGGAGGGGGCCGCTGTGTGCGCTGAGCAGGTGGAAGGGTCTGAGCAGGAGCAAGGGGGGGCACCGTCTCAAGGCGCCAGGTTAGCTCAGGGCGGTCCCCGTCACAGGTCCAGTCACCATCTAAAAGCACCGTTTCTAGCCACAGAGCTGTTCTCAGATGCATTTGGAACGTGTGTGCCCTTTCCCAGTTGGTTTAGGACTTAGAGGGCCCAGGGAAGGGACTGGCTCCTGCAGAGACCCCTCCCGTGGCAGCTGTCCCCTTGTCCTGATATTCCTGGGCCTCTTCCCCAGAGCACAACACAGGCCCGGGGGCTCTCCCTGCAGCTGCGGGCTTCCTCGGCTGAAGGTACCCGTTTCCCTCCTCTTGAGCCCCTTAGGTGCCACCTCCCCCTGGAGGCCTCTGCAGAATTCACAAGCCCCTCCTCCCTCAGCGCTTCCATAGCTTCTAGGGGACCCTTCCCACAGTGACTGACACTCAGTTATGCCTCTGGCACTCCAGGACCCACAGGCCCCTGTGGGCCTCTGCTAGTCTTATTTTGGTATTTGGCACAGAACAAGTGCTCTGAACACTAGGTCCTGCTGGGGGCCCTGTGGTCTCCCTTCCCAGGGACACCTAGAGGGAAGTCACATCTCTGCCTCCAGGAGGGGTGGGCGGGTGCTGTCACTGCTGTCAGTCTGGGGAGATCAGACCTAAAATTGGAGCCCTTGAAAGAGGGGCACACCGTCGGGCCCTGACCCCTTGGGACCTGCTTGCCCACCCTTCCTGCTGGTCAGTCCTGTCCCCTTGCTTACTGATGTTGATGCACACCTCAGCATGAACTCCTGGGCCCGCAAGTGGGTACTCGCTGAGCATCGCCAGACTCGTACAGACTCTGTGCCCCACAGACTGTGGCCCACGCCTGCCCAAAGGTGTGCTCCTTGGCCCCTCTCTGTGCCTGTCATCCCCACCTCATGCCCCCCCTCCAGGCACAAAGCACAACCCCCTCACCCCCCGACCCCACTCCATCTGCTCTTAGGAAATGACCTAACGCTGGTCGTTTGTACCTTAATACAAAGTTACTAATGCATTTTCCTCTCACAAGTGTATTTGCCTTTTGAGACTCACCAAGCGGTGATTGTCAAGTGCAAGGTGTGTCCCTGTTGAGGGGTTATGGATTAGCGCAGCCGCGTAGGGAAGTTACCAAAAAGGCTTCCAGAGGCTCACCCCCAGGTCTCACCCAGCGGAGGCAGCTCAGTCCTATCAGCGACACGAAGGTGACGCCGTCCTTCATTCCTTCTGGCCTGAGCTGCCCTTCTGTTCAAATGAGAAATGGCAGGAGTCCCACCGGGGAGCGGGGTCTGGAAGGAGGCTGGACCGGTGACCACAGGGCGGGCACAGGCGCCTAGGAGCGGCTACAGTCCGAGTCTCTCTCTCCGAGCCCAGCAGCTTTCTCAGGCCCGGGAAGACGCCTCTGATCAACTGACCTTGCTCGCCAAGGGCAGGGTGCGGGGAGCCCAGCAGAGCCTCGGTGGCTGTCCCAAGCAGCCCAGAGGTGCACTCTCCAGGCCGCAGAACTGAACCAGATCACCGCCGACTCCACGCTCTACCTCCGGTCGCACAGCTCTGCTGAAAAAGAAGAAAGAAAGGAAAAAAACAAAACTAAAACCCAAGGCTATCAACCAAGGTGATCTCCCTGCACAGGACAGGGAGCTCGGCAGGGAGCCTCCCCTCTCTCTCCCCCCCTCAGCTCCTGAGAAGGAGGGAGGCCAGGAGAGTCGCTTTGGGAAGACAGTTCCCCTTCTGTTCCATTTCTGGGCCCTCCACAGGCTGGGATTTAAACCGCGTATGTGACTGTCCAGCCGCCAGAGTCAGGAAATTCAGAAGCAGCCCTGTTCTCCCTTCTGAGTGGAAGCAATGAGCTGTGGAAAGCGAGTGCCCTCTGGGGACCCCAACATGCTCAGCCTCTGTGGCGGAAAGTGGAGAGGAGCCGAGGCCTTGTCGGGATTCCCTGGGTCTTGCGATCCCGGCAAGATGCTGTCAGGGAGCCTGAAAGCCGAATGTGTGGCCCTTGGAGGAGGCCACGCTCCCAAGGGCAGCAGCCAGCAGGGCCAGGCCGGCCACGATGCTCTCCGGCTGGGTGGGCAAGGCCAGACGCCACTTGCACCCCTGTCTTCCTCCTCCCCTTGCCAGAGAACGGCTTTCCTCCCCACACAGTTTTCCAGTAAATGAGGCATCAAACCTGTGGTGTGATTCCCACCGTGCCTCACTCCTAAGGTGTCCCAGTGGGGATGTCGCGTGCCCCAGGCTGAGGCTTCCCCTGAACGCCCTGTGAAGCCCGCCTCCATCAGTAGCCAGCTCTCCGGTCCAGCCTGAGACATTTGCTCCCAGACCCCTGAGCCTCTGGCACACGTGCCTCGGTTTCCCCAGTCTAAAATGTGGGTCAACACACCCCCCAACCTGACCTCCCACTGACAAATGCCACAAGACCCAATTTTTCCCATGTGGAGACTGGACCCCCAAACATGTCCCCCAATCTCCTGATCTATCGGAGAGAACTTATGTAAAGGAGCCCTATCTTACCAGAACCTTCTACCGGAAACTTCCTCCCACCACCCCCAGAAACAAGCGCCAAGGCAGTTTCCAGAGTGCCTGGCTTACGCACAGATCACGAACCCTAGGAGAACCTTCCTCTGTGTCCTCAAGACATTTAGGATCCTCTTATTGGAAGGACCTAGAAAGCCTTAGAAGGGCAAGACAGTACAGAATACCCCCACACTGTGTTCAGTCAGGATTCGTTCCCTAAGCCTGTGCTGAGGGCCCGCTTGGGGACAGAAGCCACAGCCCCCATCCTCCCCGGCTCAGCGGCTGGGCCCTGCCAATCAACCTGACAAAAGACCCACACGGGGCACCTGGGTGGCTCAGTGGGTTAAAGCCTCTGCCTTCAGCTCAGGTCATGATCCCAGGATCCTGAGATCAAGCCCCACATCTGGCTCTCTGCTCGGCAGGGAGCCTGCTTCCTCCCCCTCTCTGCCTACTTGTGATCTCTGTCTGTCAAATAAATAAATAAAATCTTAAAAAAAAAAAAAAAGACCCGCAGAAAAGGCATGTATATTTCACCTGGTGTTGGTAATTGGACACAGCATGGAGGTCGTCATCGAAAAGTAACGAGGACCCAAAGAAGGGGTTAGACCTGAGTTTGCGTGGTGTTTTCACAAAGAGTGATGCATTGTGGAGCGTGACAAGTCAGAAGGAAGGGGGGATGTGTAGAGAAGCAGTGGAAGACAGGACCAGTTCCGGGAGTTCGGAGCCTCTCCGTGGGCTGCAGGCAAGGAGCAGTGCTCTCCCTGGGCTGGAGAGAGAAACCCCTTCATAAGTGGAAACGTATGTCCTGCTGGAAGACAGAGTGGAGGAGGGCAGAGAGCATTTTTCATCTGTTTCTTCTATTCCTTAATTGCCTTCAACTCGAAGCAATCCTTTGGCCGCAGTGGCATACCCGGGTGGCCCGTTCTGGGCCCCTGTGTGGGCACGTGAGGCCCGCAGGCGTGGGGGGGTGGCCCTCACGGGGCCGCTGCAAACGTGTGGGCCAATCGCCCTGCACGCCCTTGACCTGGAATCTGGCTGGTCCCTGACAACTAAGCCCTTCTCCTGCTTGTCTGCTTGGTTGGGGGGTGACCGGCAGCTGCCACTGGCCACCGCTTTCTGAGCCCCATCCTGGGCTCATCGCCGGCTCGGTGCGCTGGATTTCCCGTTGTCTTTGGGCTGTTCTCCAGGGGTTTCTTGTGAAGATGGGTTCCGAGTCTGCCAGAGCCTCATGGGCTCACTCATCCAAATGGGCTGCCAGAATGGAAGGTTCTGGAGACATTATCCAGTCCATGGGGGCACAGCTCAGGGTTCTGTGAACCCAGATGGGAAAACAGTGACCGCTCAACTTTCCCCAGGTTCTGACTGTAACACGGCATGGCCGTGACCTCTGTGGGCAGCTGGCCACAGTGGTACAAGGCACACCCACGACTGCGTCACTGATCAAAATCGTGGATCTTTCCACAGCCCATTGCTGATGATTCATGTACCTCAGAATATGCTGTGTGCTCACCCCTACTTCAAAATTAGCGTCAGTATCAGTTAAAGAGAATTATATGTGGGGTGCCTGACCATCTCCAGGAGAGAGCATGCAACTCTTGATCTCAGGGTTGAGAGTTTGAGTCCCATGTTGGGTTTGGAGATTACTTAAAAAAAGAGAGAGAAAGAATCATAGGTAACATTTTGCCCAAAATCTATTTTTTTGCACTTTGTTAACTGTATTTTACTATGAGTTGTTTTTTGTCATCTTATATATTTTATTTTATGCATTTAAAATCTTTACTTGGAAAAAGGTCTTTAGACTTCACCTGAGGGGCACATGGCACAAGGAAAGGTGGAGAACCCTCGATCTAGGATAACATCTTTGTCTTCCAAATGGGGAAACTGGGGTACCAGATTCGTGCCCCCCCTCCTCAAAGCCTCCCAGCTTATGCATCGAGAAAGGACCTGTACCCTTGACCCCTGGTTCCTCTTTGGGTCTCCCCTTACAACACAGAGCCCTTTATTGCCTACACCCTGCTTCCTCTCAGCACCAGACACAGGATGACTCGGGAAATATTGTTCCCCAAAGGCTGGGATCTGGACCTAAGGTGTACCTCCCTGACCTTCTGACTGTCCTGGTTCCTTTTCTGGGTGCCCCAACAGGCCTCTTTCCTTGTAATCCATTTGTCATGTCACATGACTTCTCTGCTCACTCAGGCCCAGGAAACCCACCACCATAACAGTAACAGTAACGGGGCGCCTGGGTGGCTCAGGGGTTTAAAGCCGCTGCCTTCAGCTCAGGTCATGATCTCAGGGTCCTGGGATCGAGCCCCACATCGGGCTCTCTGCTCAGCAGAGAGCCTGCTTCCTTCTCTCTCTGCCTGCCTCTCTGCCTGCTTGTGATCTCTGTCTCTGTCAAATAAATAAATAAAATCTTTAAAAAAAAAAAAACAGTAACAGTAACAATAATGGCATCCTTCACTGAAGCCCTACTCCCTGTCAGCCACCCTTAGCCGTATATAATGCCTCGCTTTGTCCATAAAGAGGCATTATTATCCCCATTTTATAGTTGAGGAGAGGGAAGGTCAAAGAAATTAAGTGATTTGCCAAGGCCCCCTGACCACTCACATCGAAGCTGCCGGTGTTTCTGGTAGGTTCCGTTACAAGGAGGTTGCGGCTGGGGCTGGAGGTAGGGAGGTGGCCAAGCAATAGGGTCACCCAGATCTGAGGGATGTGGAGAGTTGGTGTGGCTATTCCTGGGGCTGGTGATGTCTAAACTTGGGGACCAGCCTGGGTATGGTTACTTTTAAAGCAGTTTCTCCAGGCACTGATTTCTGACACAGTCTGTGCTGCCCAAGCAAAGCGGAGAGGGCACCGCTATCTCATCTCCGTAGTTTGCACATCTGAGCTCCGGGAGCATCTTCAGCCCTGGGCACAAGCAGAGAGGCAGGTGTGGATTAGTTTCAGGCACAGTCGCCATGGAAGGGGGACGGTTTACGTGCTGTCTGGGGTGGGGGGCGCCGTCTGTAAACCAAGGCCTTTGTTCCCTTTTTTTTTTTTTTTTTTAACAGTGAGGAGGAAACGGATTGGTACAGATGTATTTGTTTCCTCTTCCTTTTATCCATTTAGTTATT
Organism: Mellivora capensis; assembly: GCA_004024625.1. NCBI lineage: Eukaryota > Metazoa > Chordata > Mammalia > Carnivora > Mustelidae > Mellivora > Mellivora capensis. Next base: position 42,015 of record PISX010014173.1, on the reverse strand, counting down.
GATCTCACTTCTGGACACTTAAATAACATATTCATCCACTTACAGGGGTTCAGAACAGGACACCCACTTTGGCACGTGGATTATTTTGAGCTGAAGGCACTTGAGATCCTGCCAGTCCAAGAGCAAGTTTTGTCGTCCCTTCACCACACAGAGCAATCTAAATTGGGAGTCTTTCCCAGAATAAGGGTTATTAGCAGAGATAAATTTCATCTGAGTGACCCATCGGTACGGCAGGCAAACATCTAATTCCGAAACACCTGCTCTTCTTTTCACTCTGAAAAAGGCATTCCTTTCCTTTGACATCCCAGACCCCGACCCCCGTCTCCTTAGTTGAGAATGACATACGGACCCCATCTTTCCTGTCTTTGGGTTTCCATGGCTGTGCGGACTCCTCATACGTACACCTTTTCAGTTTTATTTGCTCCTATCACTCTGTCTCACGTCAATTCCTTTCTTGGTCCAGCTAGAAGGACCTTTGCGGCGACACGCATTCTTGCTTCCCGACAGCTCACCCACAGTGAATGTCTACGTGATGCGGAACTTCCAGAACTAGCTCCTGTTGAACCCCTCAGACCCACTGCCCCTCCTGGACTGACCTGTCTCCATGAGGCACACGCCCAAGGCCATCTTGCAAACCTCCCCTCCCCTCCCTCCATGCCATCCACCCCAAGTTTCCTCCAGAACAGCCCAAGGCAGTCACTGGAGCCTAGCCTTGCTACGCCTCTCCAGGAAGGCAGCCACAGCCTCTCGTTTCCTTGTCTTGGCTCTCGATCCTAACACAGTCCACTGCAGAGTCTCAATCCCACTGTCAGACTGAGTTGGCAAAGGTGCACAGAGACCCTACTTTTCTTACTTATTTATTCGTTTCTTTTAAATAAGCTCTATGTCCAGCACAGGGCTTGAACTCACGACCCTGAGATCAAGAGTCACACTCTACCAACTGAGCCAGCCAGGCGTTCCCACCCTGCTTTTCTACAGGACACTATCCTAATTCCATGACCTGACCTTTGCAAGTCTCTCTGCTGGAAGGCATTTTCCCTCTCCCACACGTCCTGGTAACTCTGCCTAACTAACTCTTCCTGGCGAGCTCCGGCGCCATCTCCTCCAGGCTGTCTACTGTGACTGCCCTCACGCCCCCACCTAACATAGATGCTCCTCTTGTGAGGCCCCCTGGCACCCAGCACATCCCTATGTTAGTGCACCCGGTAAATGTCTACCCTCTGTCAGATTGTGAGTCACTGAGGCAAGCGAGCTCTCCTGCATCTTGGTGCCTCCAGGGTCTGGCACAGGGTGAGGCACGGAAACATTGCTTGGTAGGTGATTGCAACAGGCTGTTGGAATAGGCTGGTGGGGGGTGGGTATGGCTCTCCCAAGTCTGCTGCAGCTCCTCCTGGCTTGTCTTCCCACCTCCTCCAGAGCCTCCTTCCTGCAAGGATTCCTTGAGCTTACCCTGAGCTGGCCCCGGGGGCGCACAGTCCAAGTCCCAGCCACCCCCAGGGAGCTCTCGGTGTGAGTGGCAAGTGGAATTGGTGGCAGGTCTCTGAGAACCGCGTGGTGTTGGACATGGGGGTGACAGCCCGGGATGAGGAGACACCCCTTCTGCCTTCCTTTGCCACACCCAACAGAGGACCTCGACAGAAGCTCCTGTCCGGTCTTCCCTACGTGCCAGATGTGGAAGAGAGACCCAGACCGTGTCGCGGGTCGTCCGCAGCCACACCGAAGCCTAGACCAGTCTGTGGCTTCCCCAACAGAGGCTCTTTAAGAAAAAGAGTATGGGCACCTCCCACTGCATACAACACGCCCCGAGAATGCAAGCCAACCCTCTGTTCACTTGAAAGCACCGTGTTTTCTCCTGCCTGTACTCTTTCTTCAAGAGGTCGCAGTGTCATGGAATTCTCTCTTTTTTCTCCCTTTCAGTCAATAATGGTGATTTAAGCCCCTTTATGCTCAAGGCACACATAGTTAGAAGACTCCAGAGAAAAACCCGCCTGCTTTCCGAGCGGGAGGGACAGGGCACATGTGAAAGCACAATAGCCAAGAACTCAAGGGAAATGCCAACGGGGTGGTTCAGGCAAGGAAGACAGTTTGCAAAAACTTCACAGGAAAATGCCCCAAGGAGATATTGAGTCAGAGAAGCAACTCCGGAGAGATCCCTGGGCCCCACTCAACTCCCAGCCCTGATCCTCCCCTGCCCGTGGCCATACTGCGCTGTCTGGCTCTGGGAATGAACTTATTACCCGAAAAAGCACAGAGACAACTAACTGAGGTTAAAAACTGTAATCATGGTGTTGGGCTTTCTCCCAGACCCACACTCTCCCAAGGAGGGCGTGGATGCCGTCCTTCCCGGGACCTGCCAGCACCCAAGTTCGACACAGAGAATCCATGCAGATGAACGCATGCGTTCTCCTCTCTAGTTTTCCTGTTCTAGAGCTTGAACCTGCAAGGAGTATCTCCTAAGCCGTTCATTGTTCTTTTACTAAAGCTTTTCTATTGAAATACAACATACAATATTGCAATTTTCTATTGAAATATAACGTGCTGGACACCTGGGTGGCTCAGTCGGTTAAGCGTCTGCCTTTGGCTCGGGTCACGATCCCAGCGTCCTGGGATCAAGCCCCGCATCGGGCTCCCTGCTCTGTGGGGAACCTGCTTCTCCCTCTCCTACTCCTCCTGTTTGTGTTCCCTCTCTCGCTGTGTCTCTCTCTGTCAAATAAAGAACTATAATCTCTTTCAAAAATGAAATATAACATACTTACAGAAAAGGGCACAAATCAACAAGTTTTCCGTACAGCAAACACACCCATGTGCTAGCACCGAGATTAAAAAACCCAAACATTCTATGCAGCCCAGAAGCTCCTTCCGGTCAATATCTCCCAAGGTCAGCACTGTGCCCTAGATTCGTTTTGCCTGGTTTTGAACTTTATAGAAATAGAATCGCGTGCTATGTGCTCTCAACTCATTTTGCTCAGCATTATTCTGGTGTGTTTCTTCCCTGTTGTTCACAGTTGTAGCTCACTCACGCCCATTCCTGTATACGTTCCTTCGCTGGACATACCACGAGCTGCTTTATTCATTTTCCTCTTGATGAGCATCTGAGCTGTACCCAGGACCCTATGACAACGAGCGGTGCTGCGAACATTCTTGAGCACATCTTTTGGGGAACATATGTGCTCGTTTCCAGGCCTTAAACGCCCAGCGCGGGGGCTCTCTGGGCCACAGGGTTCGTGCGTGTTTCGCTTTAGTTCATACCATGCCCTTTTGATATTAAAAGAGGAAAAGAGAACAAGGGAGGCAAAAATTTTAATTTTCCGAATAAAATTTAAACTCAACATTGTGTCAAAGAGAAACTTTTCTTCTGTGATGGCACAATGGGATTTTTAGAATAGTGTTCGGAGGAGAAGTTAGATACTTGCATAGTGCAGTATTTTTCTTTTTTTATTTGTCAGAGAGAGCGAGCGAGCACAGGCAGACAGAGTGGCAGGCAGAGGCAGAGGGAGAAGCAGGCTCCCTGCCAAGCAAGGAGCCTGATGTGGGACTCGATCCCAGGACGCTGGGGTCATGACCTGATCCAAAGGCAGCCGCCTAACCAACTGAGCCACCCAGGCGTCCCAGTGCAGTATTTTTCAACCGTTCAGTTGAAATTCACAAAGGGGTTTAAAAGTGATCTTTTTTTATTATTGTGATGAAACACGCATAACAAATCTACCATTTTAACTATTTCTAGTGGATTTTGAAATTATTTATGGCTCATGATGAAAATTTTTAAAAAACGAGAAGGAATACAAACGCACGTAGATAAGAAAACGCATCACGGTGACCGTAAATAGTGTTTTGTGGAACTTCTGTTACAGTTGTGTGCGCTCTGGGTCAAAACTATAAAACACGGCTTTCAGTTAACTCTTAATTGCAGAGCGGCTTCATCAGAGATGAGGCAATGTTTCTAAACAACTTGAACCTGACCATGGCATCTTGGCTTCCAATCCCGTGCATTTTCTGGCTCTCATCTTACCTCCAGAGATGGTCGTTGCTGACCTCAGCAGACATATGGGTTACGAGGGGCCACATCTTGACGGCCTCCTATATTATTGGTGAGAAAGGACCTCCTATTCTCTGACCTTGGAGTTCCTTCCCAGCAAGTTGCAGGAGGAGCCGGGGCCCAACCCCAGCACCTCCTGAGCCTGTTCAAACCCAGGGCACCCGTTTGAGCCTCTCTGCTGTAGGGTCAACCAGGAACGCTACAAACCTAGAAACTTAAAAGAAGACGGGGGAAAGGACCTGTGGTTTGACATTTTTCAGAATTTTTTTCTTGTGTGTTTGTGTTAAGGGCACTTTTCAAGTGAGGAGTGCTGGAGAGGAAGCGCTATAAATAGAAGGGGCCCTGGGAGGAGGAGGTAGGGGAAGAGGAAGTGTGCTCAGAACGCCTGCTTGTCTGCACATCCAGCCCCTGGCGGGGCTTTTCGGGCTGGGGGACCCTTCCCCACACACCCCCCCTGCCCCCTCTTTAGCCCCTCAAACCCAGAGCTGGCATCAGGTGCTCTGGCCTGATCTCCACGGCCCAGCTCCAGCCAGAACCCATGCCGAGTCTGCCCAAGACAGCCCTGGGGAGGAAAGGGACCCTTCCCACCTTTGCCTGAGTTCCCCAGGGTCATTTCGCTCCAGAGGCCTCCCAGGGCATTAGCCCTTCACCAGCTACAGCCATGTCACAAAAATTAGTTGTGTCTCACCCTAGTTAAAACTCAGAAATGCCTTCCCTGCTTTCTAATGACAGTGTTCCCTTCCTTGGGGGCTGGCTTTGACGGGAGGAGGCAAAAAGGCCAAGGGCATCGTTGGGAGAGGGGCCAGACTCCTCCTTCTAGCACCCCACCCACTCACTGACCACCCGCTGGTCCGCCCCGGGTACAAAGCCACCACCTGGGCCTCCCGTCCCCACCCTGCCTACTTCTCACATGGAGCCTCTCTTGCCTTTGAAGTCTCCCCCTCAGTACGACTTTGGTTGGCCAAGTGGGCTTCGAGGGCCCCTCCAAGTTAGAACCCCTGTTGCGACACGGGCCCTTCCTTCAAACATCTTACGTGTTGCAAGTCAGGTTTCGGTCTGTGTTATGATTAGGTTATTATCTCTCTCCCCCAGTGAACTGTGAACTCTGAAGACAGGACTAAGTTGCTTTGCTCAGAGCTGTAGGTGCACCTTCAACTGTGCTAGAGATGGTGACTGATACCCTGCGGGTGGGAGGAGTCAAGTTCACAGTCCTACGGGGCGCCTGGGGGGCTCAGTCGGTTAAGCGTCTGCCTTCTCCTCAGGTCATGATCCCAGGGGCCTGGGATGGAGCCTCGCTCAGCAGGGAGCCCGCTTCTCCCTCTCCCTCTGCCTGCCGCTCCCCCTGCTTGTGCTTGCTCGCTCTCTCTCTGTTGAAAAAAATAAATAAAATCTTTAAAAAGAAAAAGAGTTGCTCAGCCATCACCCAATCCAAGTCTAGGATATCCCTATGACCCCAAAAAGATCCCTTGTGTCCACTGGAATGACTCCTCCTGCCACCCCATACCCGGCCAACTTCTAATCTCCTCTCTCGAAGGAGATGTGCCTTTTCTGGGTGTTTCTTATGGATAGAATCACATGGTATGTGGTCTCTGGCATCTGGTTTCCTTTCATGGAACATAAAGGTTTTTTTTGTTTTTGTTTTTTTTTGGGAACATAAAGTTTTGAGGTTCACGTTATAGAGTGTACATATCAGTGATTTGTTTCTTTTTGTTGCTGAATAGTATTCCTTGGTCTCCATTTCTTACCAACAAAAGAGAAAGATAATTTCAGTAACACAGAAACCATTCCTTCTTTCAAGAACCCAACTCCAGGGAGATTGGCCAGAGCAAGTCTTCAATGCCTGGGAGACAGAGAACGTCCCGTCATGACCACGGAGACATGGAAAGCATACACTGGATGGAAAAGAGGCAAAAAGATCTCAAGGGGAGAGAGTGACAAGCAGAAGCCAGGTAGGGCAAATACCAAAAAAATCTCTTCAAATACCAAGTGTGTAAGTGCCAGAGTGCACTTTGGCGGGTGGGGGGGGGGGGCCTCTAAAGGGAGAACAGAAGGGCCCTGAATTCAGAGGCACTCATCAGCACAGCCCAATGCCAGGGCCATCCCCGGACCAAAACAATGAGGATCCCCTGGCTCAGATTAGAAATCAGGAGTTGTGTGATTCTAGTGCACAGCCAAGGTCAAAGATAAGGACAATTGTGCTAAAAGATTATTAGGCACCCAAAATAACCGACTCGACTATATAAGGAGGTAGGGCCCTGGCCCTCCTTTCCAAGGGGTAGAATCCCAGTCTCTCCCCAACAGCCCCACACAGACCTCCTCTTCTGGGAGGAGGGAGCCTCCCCTGCTGCACAGGTGCCCTAATCCTGATCCCGCAGAGGAACCGAGCCGCCGCCCACACCTCCTCTGCTGGGGACGGGCACTGCCAGATTGTCCCAGGACCGAGAAGGCCCATTCTTCTTGTTCAAGTAAAGAGAAAAAACTACGCCAGTACAACATGAATACTTTCTCATGGAAAATGCATAAAGAAAATGCCCCCCACAACCAATCACAACCACAATTTGATATGTGTACTTCTAGACATTTTTTTTAAAGATTTTGTTTATTTGACAGACAGAGATCACAAGTTGGCAGAGAGGCAGGCAAAGAGAGGGAGGGAGGAAGCAGGCTCCCCACTGAGCAGAGAGCCCGATTCGATTCGGGGCTCGATCCCAGGACCCTGGGATCGTGACCTGAGCCGAAGGCAAAGGCTTCAACCCACTGAGCCACCCAGGCGCCCCATTTCTAGACATTTTTAATACATTTAATTCCATAGATGAAGATACCAATCTACAGTTTTTATTTAGTTCATAAACAAATGAGATTATGCCCAGTGCTTGAGGAATTCTGTGAAAATGAGCTTCGCAACAGATCACCAGGATGATTTCATGTCACAACTCATATCTGTGCTCCTGTTCTGCACCGGCCCCAAAAGGTAAGGTGACATTCCTCATTCAACCATCCCTCATCGATCCCAGGACCCTGAGATCATGACCTGAGCCGAAGGCAGATGCTTAACAGACTGAGCCACTCAGGTGTGCCCACTTTTCTGTTTATAAGGCAAATGCTTAGCCATGGGGTAACTGGGAATTCTGGAGTCTCCATTTAGTTCTGTTTATTTATTTTGCCTGTTCCCAGGCCTGGAGTGTTATGGTGTCGATGACACATCATCTGTGGTTTCATCCTTGGTTACATTATAGATTCTGTTGCTCTCCTGAGTCCGTTCCATTCCTCACTACATTTTTCTAGTTGGTTTCAGTTAGTGATTAAGAAAACCATTGATATTTATATTACGATAATACACACAAAATTTACCATTTTAACCATGTTTATGTGGCTGGTTCTGTGGCACGAAGTACATTCCCATCGCTGTGCAACCATCCTCACCAACCATCTTCAGAACTTCTTCATCTTCCCAAGTAGACTCCGTACCCATTAGACAGTAACCCCCCCATCCTACCCTATCCCCCAGCCTCTGGCAACCACCATTCTACTTGGGGTCTTCATGAGTTTGACCACTCCGGGAATCCCACGGGATATTGGTCCTTTTGTGATTGGCTTCTTTCACCTAGAGTGATGTCTTCAAGGTTCATCCGTGTTGTAGCATGGATCTGTACTTCATTTCTTTATATGATTCAATATCCCGTTGCACATATACGTCGCCTTGTGTTTATCCATTCGTCTGTGGATGGACACTTGGGTTGCTTCAACTTTCTGGCTATTGGTTGTAATGCTACTGGGAACATGATGAAAATCCCGTCCACGAATATCTGTTCGAGTCCTTGCTTTTACTTCTTTAGATGTATTTCCCGAAATGGAATTTCTGGATCATGCAGCAATTCTGTGTGTAATTTTTTTGAGGACTTGCTGTGCTATTTTCCACAGCGGCTGCACCATTTTACATTCCCACCAGCAATGCACCAGGGTTCCAATTTCTCCACATCATCAGCAACATTTACATATAATTTTTAATAGCCATCCTAATGAACATGAAAGCCACTGATTTACATATGTTAATCTTGTATTTCATTGCCTTACCCAATTCTAGTAACTTCTCTTTTGGTGTTTTGGATTTTCCAGGTAGTTCATCACGTCACCTGAAATAGTGACAATATATTTTTTTTCCTACATTAGACTCTGGCCCCATTTTCTTATTTTATTGTCAAGGACTCACAGGACAAGGGTGAAGAGAAGGGGTGATCACAGGTATCCCTTCTTTCTAGTGTCGCACTGTTATATGTGATCATGATTTGTGCAAGTTTCCAGTGGATGTCCTGGTTAGGGTTAGGAACGTGGCCTTCCATGCCTGGATTTCTAAGAGTTTTATGGACAATATTCAGCTTTTTCAAAAAAAAATTTTTTGGAAGTCTATGGAGATAACTATATGGCTCAATGTAACGAACCACACTGATAGATCCCCCAAGGATAACCCATTCTTGTGATCGTTATTTATTAGATAAACCTCCCGTCATACAGTATTTGTTCTTGATGTACGGTCCCTGGACTACATTAGATTACGAACCCAAATTAACAAGTCCAAAGGTTAAGGTAAGAGAAGTGGTAGTGATGGATATGGGTTGTGTCCTTGCCCCAAGGAGGGTACATGAGTGGGGGAAAATCCCAAAGGGACAAAGCTTTTTCATTTCTTTTTCATTTTCGTTTTTCATTTCTTTTTTTTTTTTTTCCCAAAGTAGTAGAGCATGAGAGGGGAGAAGGTCAGAGGGAGAAGCAGACTCCCCATGGAGCGGGGAGCCCGATACGGGACTCGATCCCAGGACTCCGGGATCATGACCTGAGCTGAAGGCAGTTGCTCAACCAACCGAGCCGCCCAGGCGCCCATCAGGTCTATGAATTTAAATAGGAAGAGGTTACCTCTTTATTTTTTCCTAATCTCTAACTGAAATTGAGCATTTCCTTCTATTAGGAGCATAGGCAACAACTGTTTCACTTTAGCCTCACCTGGAAAATTCGCAGAGATTTTCATACCCTGTTTGAGTAGTTGCTGGTACTATTGTCTCCATTTGTTGCTACTCGAAATCACTGGTCATAGACCCAGGAGCATCAGAGTGGTGTAGTGCTGGACCCTGACGACCAGCCCAAAGGCGGGGGAAGTGTTCTTTATGCATCTTTGGGTCCCCCCCCCCTCGGGCATATTCTCTGTGCTGGACCCTGGTGGCTGGGGCAAGTACAGGGTGACAAGATCCACCTGCCTGGAGGCAATCAGGGGCTAGGGAGATGCACAGCTGAGCCAGACGCACAACTGCAAACAGTTATTCATGCTCTGAGAGCTCAGAAGAGGGCCTGGGGTGGGGGGGCAGTCAGACAAGGTTTCTCACGGGAAGTGACATTTAAACTGAATTTTTCAGGATATATTAAGAACTGTGCCCAGGGACATAAGATTTTCCTTTAAACAGAAAAATCCCTCCTTGAGCATGTGTGAATCTCGGCTTATAGTTCAGAGGAGTAAAAAGCAGAAATTTCCCCTGGCTGTGGGGGTGAAACAGGAAACCACCTAGAAACCCTCAGCAGAAGGAGGACGGGAATTCCCGGTGTCCCGGGATGGAGTGGACATTTCCACAGGAAGCCCCTCTGAGCTGGGGCTGCCTCTGGCCCCGCTTCCTGGCTGGAATGGAAGCTCAGGGGGCTCCCGCATCCCGGGCACCTGTGCCCAGCGCGGACCTGGCCCCAGCACACACCTGTGGAGCGCGGGTGACCAGATAAAGCCACATCCTTCCACAGCTGCCGGGGGGCAGCCCATGACGCAGCCCGTCTGTCTAACCCTCATGTCTGCAGATCACATCGCTGCCCTGCACGCCAGGGGACCCAGAACGACCCCCACCAAAATTCCTGTGGGTACCACCCTGCTTCATCGAGCAGGTGGAGCCCCCAACATCTGGATTGCTCAGGTGCAAAGCCTTGCTGCCCTCTTCTAGGACCACGGGGTGCTGTCACGGGATCCCTTTCCTCGGGACAAGGTCCCCGATGGAAGGATGAGGTCCGGGTTAGTGCGGGCATTGGGCTGGAAGCATCTCCATCTGGAGCCTTCACCCTTGAGTTCGTGGTGGGGGAGGAAGGTTGCCTTTCCGAGGGGCCTGACTTGGACCTGTCCCTGAGCGTTTCTACCCCCTCGCGGCTCCCTCTGGTCATGTTAGGGGCTGACTCAACTGTTGAAGCAGTAGCCCTCAACAGCTGAGAAGGTGACTGTGTTTAGAGATGGGGGCTTTAAAGAGGTAATTACGTTAAAATGAGGTATTTAGGGAGGCTCTAATCCAATAGGACTGGTGTCCGTTTAAGAAGAAGACCCGTGGGGCACCTGGGGGGCTCAGTCGCTAAGCGTCTGCCTTCGACTCTGGTCATGATCCCAGGGTGCTGGGATCGAACCTGCATCCGACTCCCTGCTCAGCGGGAAGTCCGCTTCTCCTTCTGTCTCTGCCTGCTGCTCCCCCTGCTTGTGCTCTCTCTCCCTCTCTCTGTGTCAAATAAATAAATAAAATCTTGAAGAAGAAGGAGAAGGAGAAGAAGACTGGTGTTCTTTTAACAAACCCACACCCAGAAGACTACGTGAAGTCACAGAGAGAAGACAGCCTAGGGACAAGCCCAGGACAGAGACCTGGGGACACCAACCCTCCGGGACTCAGACTTTCAGCCTCCAGAACTGTGAGGAAATACATCTCTATTGCCTGAGGCCCCCAGGCTGTGGTGCTTTGTTATCCCAACCCTAACAAATGAATACAAGTCATTTCACTGCATGAATTTATTCAATGGGCTCCCAGAGGTCACACCCACACTTTCTGTCACCACAAAGAAGAAATAAACAGAAATGCCCTGCGGAGACTCATAGGTCAGAAAGGCCTTTTGACTCAAGGAATGGTTATTTGGTTATTTGGTGACCTTCAGGTCTACTCAGTAAGAAAAACAGGGTTTCAGAGCTCAAATTTCCCAGAAGCACGAACTCCTCCTCCCCGATGTCAGAGGACCCACGCATGAGAGACACTGATATTTGCTAATGTCAACTTTGCACATGGAGAAGGATAACCACGTGCCCCTGAGTCCGGTTAAGTGGCTCATATGAGTATGGAGCTTAGTGGGTTTGACGTTAAAAAAAAAAAAAAAATCTCGGGGCGCCTGGGTGGCTCAGTGGGTTAAAGCCTCTGCCTTTGGCTCAGGCCGTGGTCCCAGGGTCCTGGGATCGAGCCCCGCGTCGGGCTCTCTGCTCAGCGGGGAGCCTGCTTCCTCCTCTCTCTCTGCCTGCCTCTCTGCCTACTTGTGATTTCTGTCTGTCAAACAAACAAACAAACAAACAAACAAAATCTCATGCCATCCCTTAGTCTTTTGCCAAGTTTAGTAGAAATGTGCCTGACGTTACAGGACAAACAATAAAAATAAGTCCAACTTTGCAGTTTCGTAAGGGTACGTGGCACCCAGTCTTTTAAACTTTAAGTGGATTTCACTGATTACCAGGAAAGACCTCAGAAGACTCTGGAAATGCAGCCCATCTCTCACTCCCTGGGGCCACAAATTGCCCCACAAATAAGGGCCTCAAGCTGGGCCCCAGTTTAGTAAGACCAAGAACTCAAGTGACTCTACCTCCTGAGAACTCAAGTGACTGTCAGTTTCCAGAATACAAGGGATTGGGGCACCTGGGTGGCTCAGTCGGTTAAGCATTTGCCTTCAGCTCCGGTCATGATCCCTGCGTCCTGGGATGGAGCCCCGAAGCAGGCTTCTTCCTCTCCCACTCCTGTGAGAAACCCCTGCTGGGTCATGCCCCACGCCCAGCAATGTCCGCACTGCCCTCCCGACCTTAGCGATTTCTTCCAGGGCCCCGGGCGACCTGGCCCAGAGTTCTACCTACCTCCTGGGCCTGAGTTTACTCCTTGTAGAGTGAGAACCCTAAAAACAGCTCCTCGGGGGCCTCAGAGAACTCAGGGAGCAACTTATGTAAGGATCTGCCAGGGATCTAGCAAGTCCCAAATGTCTGTTCCCTTTCTTCCTGTCCCTCCTCGAGGGCAGGACTGTGACTTCTTCTCAGCATCCCTCATGTCCTTCGTGGCTCAGTCCATTAAGCACCTGCCCTGGGCTCAAGTCATGATCCTGGCATCCTGGGATCAAGTCCCTGCTTTGAGAGCCCCCGCATTGAACCCCCACATCGAGCCCCTGCATGGAGCTCCCTGCTCAGCGAGGAGTCTGCTTCTCCCTCTGCCTCTGTCCCCTACTCATGTTTTCTCTCTCTCAAAAAATAAATAAAAATTAAAAAAAAAAGGAATGTGAACTTTAAAACAAATTTTTCCTGAAAAAAGTAACTCATGTTCCTTGGATTCAGTTGGATTGTGTTTACAAGAATAAAAAAAGAAAAAGAAATATCCTAGCCAACTCCAACCCCCAGAGGTCATTGCTGGTTAATAGGTTATGATCTTTCTTTCCAAGCCTTCTTCTCTGTGTACTCACATCCCTTTTACTCAGGGGCTGGAGCCTTCCAGGGGCTTTGCCCCAGGGCTCTTAGCATAAAAACTGCCCAGCTTCTAAGAAAAGAAAGGGAAAGGGAAGGAAAGGAAAGAAAGGATTTCTCCAGGCTGCCTGACATCTTGTTTTGTGCTCTATTATTTAGGTGAAGAAATGCAAACATCTTGGTTTTATTCTGGTTGAGGAGAACCTGGCAGCCAGTCCCCCACGCCAGACCCCTTCCCCAGATCAAAGGTTCACAGAGGCGGTCTGTGATCCCGGCTAATGGCCACCAATTCCTTGCTTGGCCAAAGTCGACCTGGGCACTCAGCCAGGAAGTCAGGTGGGTTTTTGCAAGTCTGGGCAACTTAATCAGATCCAAAGCCTTTTTAGGAAATAATAACACAGGGAATCTTGGGCTCGGGTGTGAGAGATCTGTGGAGTCCAGCAGGACTGTCCTACACCTCTTCTGATTTGGGGCAGAGTCCGCAATTTTGCACCAGACGCCTAAGTAGAACCTTCGTGGGTGGTTCACACACACAGTGATCATGGCTTTGCTTCCCAACCTGGGAGCCTTTCATTTTTTTTTTTTAAGATTTTATTTATTTATTCGACAGACAGAGATCAGAAGTAGGCAGAAAGGCAGGCAGAGAGAGAGGGGGAAGTAGGCTCCCTGCTGAGCAGAGAGCCTGATGTGGGGCTCGATCCCAGGACCCTGAGATCATGACCTGAGCCGAAGGCAGAGGCTTAACCCACTGAGCCACCCAGGCGTCCCCTTGGGAGACTTTCAAGTCCTGACATCCCCCCTTAATAATTGTGCCCCTTCCACCTCTGTGCTAAGAGTCCAACTACCCTTCAGATACATAAGGGAGGCGTGTATGTTGTGTGTGTGTGTGTGTGTGTGTGTGTATAAAGGACTCAAAGAAGAAAACGCTCCAAATCCAGCCTCACACAATCTCTTCTTGGTTAACAGTAACTTTTAAAAAATATCGGGATTGTGAGAATATCTCCCTCTCTCTACAACTTTTCTTCATAGTATTTAAACTCGACCCTTCACGCTGAAATATGCTCAATTCCTAGAATGTTTTTAAATGTGTGTGTGCATAGACACATGTCCACACAGGTTCACGCAGCGCCATGCAGATACGCGGTGACAGCTATTATGATTATAATTGTTATTTCGGATGAGAGTCTGGCCGTTCCAGGGTAATGGGAACAAAGACGGAGGCCCTGGGAGTAGGGACCTAAGACAGCGGGACCTGGCTCTGCCTCTGTAAACCAGGCTCCCCCGCGGAGCGGCTGGCTCCTAAGACAGCTGGAGCGCTGCCTCCGCCCCCTTGTGGTGGAAACGGAGAACGGCAGGGGGCCTGGTGGGCCTTGAAAATATTGCCTTTGAGTCCCTGTCAGTGATCCCGGGTTTATCACTATTATTACGATCACTGTTGTTGTTACCCCGACTGGCTGATGGCTATTATTCAGGAGGAGAGCCTTCGCCCCATATCCGGGCACGGTGCTAAGTCAGCACTCCACATACTGCGGAGGACGACTGTTCGCACGGCCATTTCTAGAGCAGGAAGCTAAGCTCAGAGAGGTTGGGTAACTTGCCCAGCGCCACACACCTCTTAGGAAGTGAGCCCTAACCCCAGGCACAACCCAGGCCCTCGACCATGTCCCACCGCACCAAGCCCCACCGCACACCATCGCCACCACAGTGTTTCTCCAACAGGAGTGAGTCACGTGCAGACCCTTTACAAGAAAATACTTTCTTACGAACTGAAGAAAATTGAGACTCTTGAGAAACCTCCTTGGAAGTAGACCCTGTAACCGCAGGTGGTCCCGGGTGCTGTCGCAGACCCCTGTATGACACAAGGAGGGGAGGGCTTCCCTGGCTGCTGTCATCTTAGTTGGTCCAGAATAAACCGATCCATTTTTCCAGATGACCCCCAAAATGAAAACATAGTGAAATTTAATTTTCAAGGGGTGTGTGGGCAAAGCACCACCTTCCTCCCTCCACTCTGCCAACCAATTTTAAGACACCCCAGGCTAGGAAATATTGGTTGAGAATACGGGTAAAGACTAAAATAGTTGGTGCCATGGGGTCCCTTTAACAGTTCCTGAGTAGGGACGCCTGGGTGGCCCAGTCGGTTAAGCGTTCAACTCTTGGTTCCATCCCAGGCCATGATCTCAGGGTCATGAGTTCAAGCCCTGTGTGGGGCTCTGCTCTTAGCAGGAAACCTGCTTAAGTTTCTCTCCCTCTGCGACTCAGGGCTCGATCCCAGGACTCTGGGATCACAACATGAGCTGAAGGCAGATGCCTCACCGACTGAGCCACCCAGGCACCCCAATAAATAAAATCTTAAAAAAAAAAAAAAAGTTCCTAAGTAGCTGGCTCTTTAATTGTTGTTGTTTTTGGTTTTTGTTTTTTTTTTTAATTTGTGAAGTCTTTCCCTGGATTGAATTTGAATCTGAGTCTTGACCTGCCTCAGGCAGAGTCCCCTCAAGGCAGAGCTGAGACAAAGGAGGCAGGAGCAAGGGACAGGGAAGGAACACAGAGAAGGAGAGCCACACCAGCCGCGCTGCCCAGGTGCCCACTAGAACCCTCTGCAGAGCCTGTAGACTTGATGTCAGGTTGTCCCCCTGCCCGAGGGAGCTGGGGGACAGCTGTCCTCCCGTGCTCGCCAGCGCTGGAGGAAGGGGGCAGTGACCCCGGGGCCTGACGGGCTGTCATAACGAATTAGCACAAACTGGCACCTTAACACCACAGACGTTAATTCTCTCGCCCTTCTAGACACCAGAAGTCCAGAATCCATTTCACTGGGCCGAAATCCAAGTGCCTCGCTCCTTCTGAGGGCCCCAGGGGAGAATCCACACCCTGCCCTCTCCAGTTTCTGGGGCACTTTCTGGGCTCAGAGCTGCACCCCACCCCTACGCCTCCTTCACGTTGCTTTCTCCTCGCTGCTCTGAGCGTCCAAGTTGCCCCTCTGCCTCCTTCTTATAAGGACACTTGGGCAGTCATTTAGGGCCCGCCTGGGTAATCTGGGATGATCTTCTGAGCTCAGGATCCTTAATGACATTTGCAAGAATTATTTCTCCAAATAGGGTGGCGTTTATAGGTTCCGGCGTCCGGGACGTGGGTATATCTGTTGGGCGGGGGGGCGGGTGGGGGTGGGGGTGGTGGTGGCGTGTATCCTCCATCCCCGGATCCAAACAGTTGACAAGAACCTCTTGCTGCAGGTGAGACCTGTCAGCGCCAAGCCCGTGAAGGCCGGCTGGCGCCCACGAGCTGCAGGTGGCCGGGGCCGTGGGGAGAACCCAGCCGACCGCGTCGCCCGCCTCGGCTGCCGGAGCAGGCCTGGAGGCGGGAGGCGCAGTCACGGCCCTGCGGTCCCTAGGAGTCCCGCGGTTGTATTTCGGCTCTGGTCAATGTCTTCCAGGTGCTGTGGCCCCTGCGGGCGGGAGGCAGCTACCACGTGTCACCTCTGTCCAGGGATGCGTAATTAAGAGAACCTGCGAGAATGCCTGGGGCACGTTTTTCTACCCGCGTTTGCTTTCCACTCACCAGCAGCAGCTCGGGGAGAATTGCAGGAGGCACCCGGGTCACCGGCCTTCTCTTTGTCCACCAGCGGGCCTTCTCTCCGAAAGGCAGATCAGCCCAGACCCCACGCAGGTCGGCCCCTCGGCTCCTTCCCGGACCCAAAGTCATGGGATGGAGCCGTGGGATGGGGCCGGGACAGCCCTGTGCACCAGCGCCCCGGCATTGCCTGGCCTCCCAGGGAAGGGACCTACGAAGGCACGAGAGACAGAGATAGAGACGGAGAGAGACACACCGAGGAGACCGCTGGCAGCGTAGCACCCGGGGGGGCCGCGCTGTTGAGAGCCACGCAGTGCGAGTCCAAGGAGGCTTTCCCAGGGGCACCTGCCCGGCTCGGAGATGCGGGAACAGCACCGGGACTTCCCGCACGCTTATGTGCGCGCCGCACGGCTACTGGCCACGTGCATACATGAATCAAAGAAGTTAACATCAACGCTCGGAATTTGAAAATGTTGCCAAATTGTAGTCTGCTTACTGCGTAGGCCGTGCGCCCACGGAACTGGAGACTGAGAAGGCGCAGAAAGAGGCTGTGGAGGCCCCGAGGGCTCTCTGCGTGGTGCAGAGCCTTGCGGGACGTCTACGCATCTACCAGCCGGCGTGTGTGTGCCTGATTGCTTTTTTTTTTTTTTTTTCCATTTGACTGTATCTTGGAAATCATCCCATAGGGGTTTTTAAGGAACTCTGTCATTCGTCTTTCTTTTGCAATGGCTTAGTGTCTCACGGTAGTGATGTGTTGTAAGTTGTTTAACTTGGTCTTTTCTAAGTGGAGCTGGGCCTGGAGCCCCACATGGGGCTTGAACTCACGACGCTGAGATCAAGACCAGCGCTCAAATGATCAAGAGTCAGACACTTAACCACCTGAGCCACCAGGTGCCCCAGCCTGGCGTGTTAATGGACATTGCCTGTTGTGTTTAGTCTTTTTCAAACAATGGAGTCGTTAATGACCTCTCACAGCGGGAATCCCCAGATATGCAAGGCAGGTGCTGAGATGCTGCTGCCTGCCCGAAAAGACTGGGCCACCGTGAGCTGAAAGAGGAGAGGAAGGATCCTCTTCTAGAGGCTTCAGAGGGAGCGTGGTTCTGCCGACACAGTGATCTTGGACGTCTAGCCTCCAGAAAGTGAGACAGTAAGTTTCTGTTGGATCCTCAGTTTGTATGGATCATGGCAGCGGCAGGAAACGAATACACACACTACCTTAAATTTCATCAACAGAAATCACAGATAGTTTCATGCAAAATTATCATTGTCACAATATCTCCAAATGTTGTTTAAGTGCATTACTACTTTGAAATTACCATAATTAGGCCCAAAGCTACATCTTTTTATTTAATGGGGTAAGAAATAACTTATAAATTTGTTTTAAGGTATGTTTAAGATAGTCCTCTAACTGTATCTAAATGTAATTATTTTCTTTTTTATTCCATTTTAAGCATTTAAAGCCATTATTTGGGGGAGGGCTTCACCAGAATGCCAAAGGCTCCATGGCCCTGGGGGCGTGGGGGGGCTGAGGGTGTCAGCCTGAGATGCAGTACTCAAATATTTCCAGCAGAGGGCTCTAGAGCACCTACGCAAAGCTTCCTATACATTCATGCTGCCTATTTTACCGTATTTTCCTCCACTGCAGAGACAGAAATCTCCTTTAAATTCATATTATTTTTAGACTGCTAATAATGTATGCACTGTGATCAGAATATGGAAATATTTCCAGGCTTGCTATCCTATTTCCATACCATATCCTATACCTATACCCTATATCCATACCATTGTTGATTCTTAAAATTTCCATACCATTTTATAAATGCTTAAATGAACAGTTGGTACAGAAGTTATTTTTAAACAGTATCCCATAGCTGGAACTACTTTGTAATTTCTAGATCCTATGTGGAAGTAAGCAATGAACGTAAAATGGAAATTAATATAAAGAATAGCTTGGGGCACCTGGGTGGCTCAGTCAGTTAAGCATCCCACTCTATGATTTCTGCTTAGGTTATAGGTCATGATTTCAGGTCGTGAGACTGATGCCCATTTCGGGTTCTGTGTTCAGCACAGAATCTGCTTGTCCCTCTCCCCCTGCTCCTCCCCGTTTGTGTGTTCTCTCTCTCTCTCTAAAATAAATAAAATCTTTTTAAAAACACAAAAAGCATTCTCTCTCTCCCTCTCCCTCTGTGTCTCTCCAGCCCTCCCCACCAGAGGAAAAAAAAATAGTCTGACTGGGGGCCTGGCTGGCTCATTCAATAGAGCTTGCAACTCTTGATCTCAGGGTCGTGAGTTCGAGCCCCACGATGGGCGTAGAATTACGTAAAAAAAGAAAGAGAGAGAGATAAATAAAGGCCTGACCACGTTACAATATACACAAAACACCTAATAATGTGAGCCATAGTGATAACAGTTTGAAAGGGCCTTCTAAGTCTTTGCCTGACCCAACTGGAACATTATCTAAAGGCTTCCTAGTGTGTACGTAACATAGTCCTTTTTTTCTTAGTGAAAGAAACACCTTCAGAATGCTTTTTCTCAGAGTCTGATCGCTTTGATATTTGTTAAATTATCTGAATGAACTGGGTGCTGGGCTATTCAGTTTCTTATTTTACATGATCGTTTTGACAGGGAGACCAGTGTGAAGGCAGGACAACTTTGTCCTTCTCTTGCTCCCAGGTCCGACCCCCAACTCTTTGCTCTTCATACCAGCAAACCTCACAGACGGCTGTCTGCCTGGTTTTCCTGATGGACCCGGACAAGAGAAGGAGGGAAGGACTGTAGCAGGTAAGCACCTCTTTCTTCCTTTGCCATAAGTAAGCTCTATGATTAACAACTCAACAGCGGTCCCCTAAGCATTCCTGGAGGATACTCTGCGTATCTCTGTGGCCCAGCTTTACACAGGGCAGGGCCCCCTCCTTGCATCGTAGGGCAATGGTATAGCATAATTTTGGGTTTAAACAAATATGACTTCAGATCCTAACTGCACATAGTAAGTGACGTCAGTCAAATGACTTATCTTTTTTTTTTTTAAGATTTTATTTATTTATTTGACAGACAGAGATCACAAGTAGGCAGAGAGGCAGGCGGGGCCGGAGGTGGGGGAGAAGCAGGCTCCCTGCTGAGCAGAGAGCCTGATGTGGGGCTCGATCCCAGGACCCTGGGATCACGACCTGAGCCAAAGGCAGAGGCTTAAGCCACTGAGCCACCCAGGCGCCCCAAATGACTTACCTTTGAACATTATCTCTGAATGAGTAGTTAGCTCTGAAAACCCCGTATATTTCTCTCCAGTAGTACTTATCTCAGAACAATACTCATCTCTGAAATTATCTCTGAATGTGAGTTGTCTCCTCCATAGAATGGGGTAGCAATCGCTGTTTCATGGGGTTGTTATGCAAATAGGATTGTTTCATTTGTAAAGTGGCAGTGTCCATTAGCGTGAACCCCCAACCCTTCCTGCTCCCCCCAAACACATGCTTCTTCCTCCTTGGAAAAGCTACAAAGACCAAGTTGGCATGTTACTTCATGATCCTAAGAGACTTAGAAAGAGGCAAGGTGGGAGGAAAAGAGAAAATCATGACTCTCATTCAAATGGAAGAATGGCCACATGTTAAAGGTCTTATTTAGCACCTTGATCCAATTCAGGAATCAGATTTTATAACACTGGTTCAATAAAGAAGTCAAGAAGCAAAAATTTGGGATGGCTGAGTGGCTCAGTTAGTTAAGCATCTGCCTTCAGCTCAGGTCATGATCTCAGGGTCCTGGGATCGAGCCCCACATTCGGCTCTGGCTCAGTGGGGTGTCTGCTTCTCCCTCTGCCCCTCCCCCTGCTTGTGCTCTCTCTCTCTCTCTCTCAAATAAATAAAATATTTTTTTGAAAACAAAAATTTATATGGAGTAAAGGAAATGTTGAAATGAATTGAAAGGAGGCAAAACTGGTTTTTTCCATAATTTGAGGAGGAGAGTCAGCTAGGATTCCCCTAGATGGACAGAATTCACATGGAAACCACTTATCTACAGTCACAGAGTTGTAAAATAGCTCAGAATCAGAAGGGGGAACATCGGAATCAAATAAGACAGAAGATTGTGCATAGTTTTCCATTGGGAAACTCTTTTCTATCACTGCACGGGGTAGAATGTGGCTATGATGGGCTCCTTTATTACTTCCTACTTCCTGCAGTTAGATCATACAACTACTCTCCTGCTTTCACCCAAGTCTGTTGTGAAATTACCAAAAACCAAGGGCCTGGGTCCTAGGACAAAGCAACATGCTCTTAGCTGTTTGCCAGGAACCAATGCATTGCTTTAGAGCAAGTGCCGGCAGCTCGAGCATAGCCCCTCCTGGCCCCACAGCTGCAGCCCCAGACTGCAGCTGGGGCAGGTGGGCTGCATGTGAGGGCACCCGGAGGGAGACTGACCAGCTTGGTGGTCTCCTAGTCAATTTTCCATCCAGCAGGCGGCTCAGGTAAAGCTCTCTGCCCAGGAGAGCCTACCACTAACCCCAATTTTTAAGCCCTGGCGGTCTGCTAATACAACACAAATTCTTTTTTTTTTTTTTAAGATTTTATTTATTTATTTGACAGAGATCACAAGTGGCAGAGAGAGGGGGGGAAGCAGGCTCCCCGCTGAGCAGAGAGCCCGATGCAGGGCTCAATCTCAGGACCCTGGGATCATGACCTGAGCCGAAGGCAGAGGCTTAACCCACTGAGCCACCCAGGTGTACCAACAAATTCTTTCCCCCACAACTTCTCCAATTGTTGAGACTCCCAGAAGGCCATGCACCCCAATTTGGGACCCTCCCACCTCCACTCCTGAGTTCAAGAGAACATTGGTCCTAATGTTCCCTCATGTTGCCAGTGGGTGGGCACTTGGTCTACAGTTGCTGTCAGCAGATAGTGCCTTGTTCATCACTCCGGGTTAGTAGGTTAGTAATTAGCTGCACAAGGGAAGTGACCCTGAATCATGATTTATATTGATTGAACTACCCGGCTTCTGTGTTGAAAGTGGATTAGCAAGTGGGTTCAGCTCCCTTCAGCCTTTCTCTGCTCCAGTGGACTTCCTACTTAGCAGAGCTGGGACCAGGGTGAGGCAAGGGAGGCATTTGTTCTTACTGCAAAATTTAAGGACTACCAGGTGCAAAAAAAAAACCAAAAACAAAAAAACCCTTATTAAGATACATAATATTTTAATATAATACATTTTAAAAAAATCAAAATCAATGCAAAAATCCATGATAAACAAAATATGAAAACTGTAAGTGAAAAGAAGATCCAGCCTAGCCCAGGCAAAGGCAAATCAGGCCCCTCAGGGTTTATGAATCCAGGCTCTTGCAGGTTTATGTACATTTTCATAATAGCAATTATACATTTAAGATTTTCATTTCATTGAAAGTAAATTTTACACTAAAGGAAAAAAAACTAAGCAGGTATCAAATTCCAATTAATTAAATATTTCAGAGCAGATGTACTGATGTTTGCAATTTACTTTATCCAAAAAAAAAATTGGATGGATTATGGACTAGCAGAGAGAAGGATAGAGGGATAGATATTGACAAAGTATAGTAAAATGTTAATTGTAGAATCTAGGGGATAAGTATATAGGTGTTCACAATAAATTCTTTCAATTTTGCTGTATGTTTCAAAATTTTCAAAAAGTTTTAGAAATTTTAAATATTGGGCGGGGGGGTGCCTGGATGGCCAGTTGTTACACATCTGCCTTTGGCTCAGGTCATGATCCCAGGGTCCTGGGATTGAGCCCCACATTGGGCTCCCTGCTCAGTGGAAAGCCTGGTTCTATCTCTCTCACTGTCTCTCTCTCTCTCTCTCTCTCTGTCAAATAAATTAATTAAATCTTTAAAAATAAATATTAGGCGGGGAAAGTAATCCGGTCTGCTGCAATAAATGTAGGATCACCAGCTCCCAAGTTAAGGATCTTGGACTTGTTGCTTTTCTTGTCCTTTAGTGAGTAGGAAATGTTAAGATTTTGGCTCTAAGTGAACCATATTTGCTGTCCTCAATGACATGTGTTAGATCACACCCAGTGCTGTCTGGCAGAAGTCCTTAATGTCTTTGTAAGAGCAACCAACTACTTTTATTTTTTTTCTAAAGATCTAATAGCACCTATTGTGTAACAATTCAACAAAAAGTAAATTTCTGCTTTCAAGACCATTTACTCTATGTCATGCCCTCAGCACTGCTCAACACTTTGTCGATATTTAATGATTGCTAGCTATTAAAGAGTGGCAGGATACGCCATGCCAAAATATGCCACTTTGGCATAAGGATCCTTTCGAACTGAAGATGACAGAGAAGAAACAGATACTAAAAAGGCTCTCTGCCTTTTCTTATTTGCCTAATAGCAGGACATAAACTTATAAAGGTGTCACTCCTCCCTTCTTACCAGGAAGGACAAAGGTTAATCTCTAAGACAACTTTAAACCCTTATCAATGGAGAAGGTATCAACTGAAATCTACATTAAAAATCTCATTCGTGTTTATTTTGCTTTTCCTGGGCACCTCCCCATAACTGTTCTTCCTAACCTTTCTTTCTTTTATCTTTAGTTGAAGATAGTGTTTAAGCCTGAGTTCTAAGCCACCTCTGGGAGTTATTCATTTTTCCCCACATCTCTCTCAGGTATACGGGATATTTACATGTTAGCAAACTTCTGTCTATTTTTCTCTTGCACGTATTTACCACCCATATGTCTTGAAGTTTGGGGTTTGAGCCCAGAAATCTGAAAACCAAGATACAAAGACATATTTGTTAATAGAAGCAAAGGATGGCCTGGGCAATTTTCTAAATAACCACACTATTTAGCAACTGTTTTGTTTGTTTTCCTAATTAAAGCATTATTGAGATATAATTCACATACTATAAGTTTTGTTCACTCAAAGTTTACAATTCAATGTAAATTCAGTGTGTTCACATAGCTGTGCAACCATCACCACATCAATTTTAGAACATTGTCATCATCCTACAAAAAAAGACCGTAGCCTATAGCCAGCACCTCCCAAATCCTGTATCTGCAATCCCTCAACTGAGGCAACTATTCATTTACTCTCTGTCAATATAGATTTGCCTGTTGCAGAAATTTCGTGTAAATGGAAGTATACCATAGGTCCCCTTTCATGACTGACTTCTTTCACTTGGCATACGGTTTTCAAGGTTTATCCATATTGTAGCATGTGTCAGTATACATGTCTGTAATACATTTCATTTATCCATTTAACAACTAATAGATATTGGATTGTTTCCACCTTTTGACTATTATGTATATGCTGCTGTGAACATGCATTTAGAAGCTTTAGAACATGTAGATATGTGTTTTCATTCATCTTGGGCACATATCTAGGATTGGAATCATTGGGTCATATGTCACTTCGATGTTGAACCTTTTCAGGCACTGCCAGACTGTTTTCCACAGTGAAATTTTGAAATTCCTACCAGGGTATGGGTGTTGCAATTTCTCACATCCTTGCCACCGCTAGTTATTACTTGTCTTTTTTATGATAGCCATCCTTTAGCAGCCAAACATGCCAAATTAAGAAGGTCGAGGTGGGACGAATATTTACATTAGGCTCATCATGTACTGAAACCATGGTGGAGAGTGAATTAATTTGTGTTTCCTCAGAATTAGACACTGAGACAAGGATTCCAGGGCAGGTAGATTATTTTGGAGGTAAAGAAAACACTGTAAGCAGAGTAGGGAAGTGAGACCAGAAGGCAGAGCAATGAGTGTGTGGTCAGCAATCAAGCCAGGGACTACTACGGACAAGGAGAGCTTGGGCCCCCCACGGAAACCCAGAGTCAGTACAGAGCACATAACTTTCAGGTCTCCTGAGAGATCAGAAACTCGGGGTATTTTTACCTCTTCTCCTCTCAGCCATTGGTTGAGGCAGCTCTTGGAGGAGGGGGCATTAATTCCCTGCTCCTGCCATGAAGAGAGCCAGAGACAGCCCACCACTAAAACAGAAGAAAAGGAGGTTCTGGCAGTTTGAAGTTGGGCTGGTGTGCCTGAAAGAGTTTGAACAAAGAGGTATAGGCAGGTCACTGAACAACTACCCTACAGGGGGTATGAAATGGTGCCTTAAGTCTCATCAAGGCAAGTTGGGAACACCTAGCAGAATGGAACACATTACTGTGTCAAGTGATGATCTGAACTTGTGGTCAGAAAGACAAAAACAGTGCAGAGAGATGGCCACATATCAAATGAATTTACAGGAGATGCCCAGAAAAGGCAAATCCCTAGAAATCAAAGGCAGATTTATGTTCACCTGGGGCTGGAGGGTAGACCAGGGAGTGGCAACAAATGGACTCCAAGGTTCTTTTGCAGTGATGGAAGTGTTCTCAAATTGGACTGTGGTGATGTCTGCACAACTCTGTAAATGTAGTAAAAATCACTGAACCATATAGTCAAAGCAAATGAATTTTATGACATGTAAATTATACTTCAATAAAGCTGTTTTTTAAAAATGCCACAAGAGACTTAACACCGCCTGCAGGGAGAGGGATTCAGAGCTTGTCTTCATTCTTTGTCTATCCGCTTACCAGGCCCGTTGCTGCTCCTGAATCAGAATCCAGGTGGTGCTGGGCAAAACAACTTTGCCGTTAGAAATCCATCAGACATGGATGGCTATAAGCTGGACAAGTCACCTAATCTCCCCAGGCTGCACTGTCCTCATGTGGGCGGTGTTGGGTATTCTCCAAAGATCACAGGAGTACCTAACAACTCAAAAGCTAATATTATTACGTTCGTTCCACGGCACCATTAGGGATGATTTCTTGGCACTATGATGCATAAATATGGTAATGGGATAGTCATCCAAACAA
Source organism: Mellivora capensis (assembly GCA_004024625.1). Classification (NCBI taxonomy): domain Eukaryota; kingdom Metazoa; phylum Chordata; class Mammalia; order Carnivora; family Mustelidae; genus Mellivora; species Mellivora capensis. Next base: position 17,110 of record PISX010014173.1, on the reverse strand, counting down.
AGTGGATTGGAAAAGCATCCTAGCCCCAGGACACTTTATAAAATGGATGGGACTTTTAGAATGAATAATGTAACACTGTTAATGAAGAGAGTACAGTACAGGGCACAAGGAAAAGTGCATCGGGGAAGAAAATGGCAGTGCCTGGCTTTGTGGGTCTGAGGCATTTAATGATTTATATGGTTGCTAGAAAATCTGGCTCCAGGAAACCTCTACCTCAGCTTGATGAAGAATGAAAGGAATCTCCATTAGTTACTTCAGCTCTTTTTCAGTCCTGATGACAAAAGAAAATTGAAACCACTGAAGTGTGCCTTATATACCCAAGAATATTGATTTGATTGGAGCAGGTAATAAACTTAGCGGCAGTACCACATGGGATTGGTTGAATTAGGGCACATAGTCATGGGGTTTAGTCAAACTCTCTTTCAAAAACCAATCCAGAAACTTCTCTTGCACTAGACACCTTTTAGTAGCTCAATATTCTGTCTGTCACAATTTCCCCCTCAATCCTTTTGTAATCAGCTGTGGTTATTCTAAGTATTTTGAGGTTGAACTTTATTAGTTGCTAACAAAATTAAGTCAACTGCTTAAAGCTATTTGGAGGTTGGTTTCATAAAATGTTACCTTATGGGTGTCTATTTTCAGAATGTTTAACAAAATGAGAGAATCCTGTGTATGATCAATCTTTCAAATGATTTTGCCCCTAGAAAGTAATGACACTACTGGTGAGTTTTATTATCTTTTCAGAGGATAGTACTTTTTTTCTGAATTTTACAAATATTCTAAAAACAGATTGGTATCGCTTTACTTGAATCTTAGGAATTTTGACTTAATTATGCCAAATAATACATGAATATATTCTGTTCATAAAAGATTCAAACAACCCAAAAGTATGTGGAGTAAAAAACGAAGTCCTACCCCACTGCTGTCACCACCAACTCCAATTGCCTTTTTGCTATAGCTTTGGCAACTATCACAGTTTAATGTGCTCCCCACCGATCATTTATTTCTACTCCTATGTCGTTTTCACGATATTACATGTTTTGGCTAAATGTTGTGACTTGCCTTTTGTGCTAACAAAAGTCTGGGTGTTCTATTAATATGTATATTTATACATATTTTATATGTATTTATAATTTGTATTTATATATATTTATTTATCTGCACACCAAGCATCAGACAGGCTTCTCCTTTGACTCTGCAAGCTATGCCATGTGCTTTGAATATACCCATACCTTCACCAAGGTCGGGTTCTATGGCTTATACTCAGAGAAGCCAAAACAGATACCTCTGAGCGTGTTGATGCAAGAGACAGAGTCTTCAGTGAGTCAGGAGAGGGCAAGAGAAGCTCCCATTCTTCAGGGGGAAGTTAGAGTTTCCTACAAAGTGGCTAGAAACTCCCTGGCTATGCAGATGCCCCTGTGTCCTAGAATTCTGTCCGTGGGTCTTCTGTGACTGGAGCTGTAGGGGACTTGAGGAAGGATGTCATGTCTTGGCTACTCCTTGAGGCCTTTAGTAGAATTTTACCCAAAAGAGGCAAGCTTTGACATACCAGAGAGCCCTAGAGGGCAAGGAGAATCAGGCGTCTATGCCTGTTTCTCAGAAACCAAATCCATTGGTTCTACGTCAGGATTTCAGGACCATCCCCCGTGACTGATCACTAGAGGACTGAAGGAACAGAGCAAGGAACTCTAGAATGTGGGCTCCCTGGGACAGGGACTTCGTCTTTTTCACTTCGGCATATTGTGAACCCTAGGACAGTGGCAGGCACCTGGTAAGCACTTAGTTTTTGTTGAATGAATGACTCAGTATTCCTAGTCTGAACATTTGATGAGGTGCAAACTGGATGAGGGGACACCGTGGGTTTATCAGAGTTATATCACCAGGGAAACTGGGGGTCTTGGGAATGATGGAATTTGGATGGGCTTGGCCCCTTGCCCTCATCCTCAGTCCCAGTGGTGGGCACAGAACCCAGGGCTGGGCAACACACTGAGCGATTGGTAGAGATGGAAACATGACCATGCCAAGTCAGCTTGGTTTTCCCGAGCTAGACTGAGCTACAGTATGGATTGGTTACAGTGCCAGAGTCCTCGGGAAGTTGGTTTGAGAAATGAACTGTCAAGCTGCTCATGGGAATAGGGAGAGGACTGTTTCCATAACTCTGCAGGATCCTGCTCTTCTGAGCTCTAGTATTTTTCTTTGCCTTTTTCTGCTGGAGAATTCCCCTTGACCTTCAGCTCATTCTTTAAACTCTCTGCCTTTCTCTCTCTCTCTCTTTCTCTTCCCCCTTCATCTGCTGCCATCTCTCCATCCTTCCCTTCCTTTGGATGACACTCAAATTTCTGTGACCCTAAATTCTCTTTTCTCCAAAGAAAGGTGTATGGAAAGCACAGAGGTCATTCCCAGGATGAGATCATTAATGATAGAGATCAGGAAAGTTTCCTGATAAGGTGGTAACTTGGCTTTAGAGATAAGCAGGAACTGGCTTGGGAGGAAAGGGGGTCGAGCAGAGGGTACCATGCAAACGCATTTCAGACAGAAGTGACAACATAGGCGAAGGTAGGGATATAGATCTGGAGAAATAAAGTTGCAATTGTAAAGTTTAATCCTTCATTTTTAAAAAGTTTTACTTATGTAATAAAAGTTTTATTTATATAATGTTTATTACATAAATAATTATGTAATTATTTATGTAATAAATAATGTAATAATTTATTTATGTAATATTTATGTAATAATCTGTGTAATAATTTATGTAATAACCCAATGTGGGGCTTGAACTCATGACCCTGAGATCAAGAGTCACATGCTCCTCAGACTGAGCCAGCCACGCTCCCCTCATCCTTCATTTTTAATGGACAACAGATCAAATAGACGCAAATCACTGAAGAAACGAAGGGTCTAATCAACATAGCTAATAAGATAAATTAATCAGTCCTACAGGAACTGTAGGCCACAAGAAGTTATAGCATTTCCTTTCCCCGAAATTTTGTTCCAGAAGCTTTAAAGCTGGAGGGAAGTGGGAGGAGCTGTCCTTCCCCGCTGGGATGCTCGGTCTGGTGCTAGAGAGCATGCGTCCAAGCACAGGTGTGGCTAAACAACAGTGCTGCTTGGTGGGTAAAGGGGTCAATTTTTTTTGGAGATTCTCAGGGGAGTAAAACTATTTTTATAATTGAGCCACCTTGACTAGTTCTGAAGCAGAATGTGAACTTCTCATTATTTTTTAAGGGGATCCTGAAACCTTTACAGATGATTCTCAGAACCTTAGAGTATGTCTTTGTAGACTCTGAGCCACTGCATTAACAGTATTTTCCAGTCAGACACTCCCTTTACCAGTAATGGTCTCTTCTTGGCTGCTCTGTGACTTGCGGTGACCTTCGTGGGGCAGGGGTATGATTCCCCTGCCTCACCGATGGCCAGTGTGGCCATATGGCTGGCCTTGGCAAATGGACGTGAGCAGAAGTGACAAACACTGCATCCAAACAGAAGCTCTCAGAGACCTTGGAGCTCAGCGACTTGTGTCTTCCTTCTGCCTCGGGAAAATGGTGTGTTCCCCATAGGGGCTGCTCCTTCAGACTGGGTTCTGGAGTGGCGAAGACATACGGAAGAGAGCGGTTAGCGATATACAGCCAAGGTGCAACATGGTGGAGAAGCGAATCTTTGCTCTCAGAAGCCACTGAGACTTGGGGGTGTGGGAACCAACGCAGAAGCCCAGAGCAGGTATAATTATTATAAGAAGCTAACAACATTATTATAAGATTGTTACAAGAAGCTAAACCAGAAGTGGCAACTTCTGGGCAATAGGGCTGCCATCGGCTTGCCTTTGGGGCAGATCTCTTCCAGGAAGGGAGAACAGAAATAAAACCTATCCCAGATCCCTTCTCCAGGGGAGATCTCTGGGTCTGAAGGAAACAGACCCCCTCATCGCTCTGTAGACAAACACTATCACGGATTTTCTGATCTCCTCTTTGTTCCCCCGAAAATCCACTTACCTTTCCCAAAAGTCATTTGTTTTTCTGTAAGTGCATTTCTCTTCCACTCTTTCACCTAGTAAGGTGGTATATAAGCCTGAATGCGAACCATCCCTTTGTGTTACTCACTGCCATGTCCTCACATGTGTGTGTGTGTGTGTTACATGTGCAAATAAACTGGGGTTTTCCTCCGTTAACCTGGCTTTTGTCAGTTTAGTTCAGAGACTTTGGGTGCAGAACACAGAGGAAAAGGTTTTCTTCCTCTAGAGGAGCCATTTTTTACTGCAGCAAAGCTGATTAACATAGAGACAGGCAGGCCTTAGTTTCTGATTGTGTCTGTAACCATTTGCTTGCTGGATGAAGCTTATGGTCTTTTTTTTTTTTTTTTTTTGGATTTTGTTCATTTATTTGTCAGAGAGAGCACAAGCAGGGGGAGGAGCAGTCAGAGGGAGAAGCAGGCTCCCTGCTGAGCAAGGAGCCCAAATCAGAACTCAATCCTAGGACCCTGGGAGCATGACCTGAGCTGAAGGCAGACATTTAACTGACTGAGCCACCAGGCATCCCAAAGCTTACACTCTGAAATTCAGATTCTTGGTCAAATGCTCCTTTGAAGTCTCATAAATTGAATATAGTTAATGATTTTGTCTTTCTTGTAAAAAAAAATAGGATAAAGAAATTGTGACTATTGTATACTGGTATTAAGTCACAGTTACATATCTTATTCAGAAGATAAATTTTACATATTGCGATAAGAAAAGAGATTGGAGGGGCACCTGGGTGGCTCAGTTGGTTAAGCAACTGCCTTTGGCTCAGGTCATGATCCTGGAGTCCCAGGATCGAGTCCTGCATTGAGCTCCCTGATCAGCGGGGAGTCTGCTTCTCCCTCTGACCCTTCCCTCTCTCGTGCTCTCTCTCTCTTTCAGATAAATAAAATCTTAAAAAAAAAAAAGAAAAGAAAAGAGATCGGATAATATTTGCTAAATTCCTCTGAGAAATCTAAAAATTATTCTTCCTGTTTTAATGTTCCTATTAAAGAATAAAGAAGGAAGTATCCATTAAATGTGTCTGAAATCCCCATTTAGAATTATGACTGGGGTCACACAGCCCATCATTACTGCATCAGGAGAGGTCATCAAAGGGAGCTGAGGTCCTTGCCTTCCCATAGCTGGCATTCTGCCCTCCCAAAGAGCTTGGCTGTGGGTCCCATACAGCACTTCTGTATCTGCCCCTAAGATCAAATAGAGTTCCAGAAATGCTCAGACATTTGGAAAATTCATCTCTGAGGAACAAGCTGAAGAATCATGTCAATATTCCCAGATTTTGTTAAGCAATGGAGAGTCAATAAGAGACATAATATACTCCTTCATTTGGAGGGTTAGTACTTTATGAAACAAGAGAGACCACTAGTTGGTGACTGATGAACCTAGGTGATGGGTACATGGAAATTTCTTGTACTTTCTCCCAATCTATGTGTAATTTGAGTTTTTTCATAAATAAAAAGTTTAGAGAGAAAGAGAGAGGATCAAAATAGGCTTATTCCAGAGAAGGGTGTCAACTGAGCAAATTTACTTTCTGATCCTTATTTCCTTTATCTATGATATGGGATTAATCATACCTCTCTCATAGAACAGTGTCTTAGTAAGGGTTTCCAAGGATAGCATCCTTATGTCCACAAAACAGATACCTGTTTGTGATGAGATGTTTTTCCTCTGTTTACTAGAGTATCCTCAAATTATTTGAAGTCTCTAGGTAGGAGGTTTGCTGTTACAACTTGATTATAATAAAGCTTTTAGATTTGGCAGTAATACTTTTTAAAATATAAATATGTGATTAGCTTTTAGCTGAATGGTTTAAGGAGCTGGTTGCATATTTTTTCTGGGAAGCCTCTAATTGCCTGCCTATTCTCTATGAATTCATAATGCCAGCCAGAGTGCCTCATGGACCACTCCTCAGAAGACCCAGGGCTCCTCCCAGCTGACCCTTAAGAGCGAACACTCAAAGTCCATCTCAGCAGGACACCCCAAGGGCATCTGTGTTGCTTCTTGAAGCTGATGACATTCACTGTTGAGTGCAGCATTCCTCCACTAACCAGAGAAGGACGGAAGCAGGTCTCCTGAAGAAATGGTCTCTCTCCTTTCTCAACATGCACTGATGGTTAGAAGATGTAACCTTTATTGCCTTCTTTGGCTCTGGATGAATTTTACCCCTTCTTTCCCACTGCATCTTAGAAGGATGAGAGGCACTTTGGAGGAAAAATAACCTGATTCTAATTTCACTTTAGAACTAGAAATGTATTTCTTAGTGTGGACGAAGGCAGATAAATTGGTAAAGAAGTTGATGCCATTCTCAATCAATATGAGTCTTCTTTCTCATTGGGTTCCCATAGATGTTGTTTAGCATTTAGAATGTTCTGTTGTAGCATTTAGAATGTTCCATTGTAGTGTTTAGAATACATAGGATATCATTTATTTTCCCTATTAGACAGTGAGTTCTTCTGAGATATGATAGATGATCAGCAAATGTTTATTATATGGATGGATGCGTGGATGGAGGAAGGATGGATATGTGTGTAAATAAATGACTTTATGGGCCAGTGGATGGTTAGAGCCTGCTTTAATCTATGTGGCTATCCCTCTAAGATTCCTGCATAGGATCTGTATTATGGACTGAATGTTTGTCAAAATCTCAAAACTCATATGTTGAAGCCCCAACCTCCAATTGTGTTTGGAGATGGCACCTTTGGGAGGTAATTGGGTTTAGATGAACTCAGGAAGGCAGGATCCTCATGATGGAATTATCACCCTTATAAGAAGAGGAAGAGATACTGGATCTTAATCTCACTTTCCTTCTGTGTGTGTGTGTTTTGCTTATTAATAAGAATAAAAGTGTAATCAGGAATGCTATATGATTACAACACCCAACAACTATGGAGTATGTACCATGCACCAGGCATTACGATGAAAGCCTTTACAAACGTTATCTCATCTCTGTTCTTTCAGGATAGTTCTTTTTTTAAAAGGTTTTATTTATTTATTTGAGAGAGAGAAAGAGAGTGAGCGTGTGCACTAGTGGGGAGGGACAGAGGGAGAAGAAATCTGAAGCAGATGCCACGTTGAGCACGGAGCCCAGTGCAGGGTTCCCTCTCACAACTGTGAGATCATGACCTGAGCAGAAACCAAGAGTCTGATGCTTAACTCACTGAGCCACCCAGGCGCCCCTCTCTCAGGATAGTTCCCTCTCTCTCTTTTGATTTCACTTATTTATTTGAGAGAGAGAGTGAGCGAGCACAAGAAGGGGGAGCTGCAGAGGGAGAGAGAAAAGCAGGCTCCCCACTAAACAGGGAGCCCAACCAGGGGCTTGATCCCAGGCCCCTGGGCTCATGACCTGGGCCAAAGGCAGATGCTTAACTGACTGAGCCCTCCAGGTGCCCCCCAGGATAGTTCTTAATCAGGACTCCCGTCAGCTGTCACAGTTGCACCAGTTGCTAAAACATGGAAATACTACAGAACAAGCACCAGGTTCCTCCCCCCATCCACCACTTTGGTCCCAGGAAAGGCATCAGGAGGGGCTGTCCCAGCAACTACCACCAGCATCCTGCTGGGGGAAAGCAGCCCCCACCCCATTTGTAAACCCCCAGACCCATGAGAAAATGACCATTGCCGACTTGGCTTCCCGAGGCTGTGTTTACCTGCAGCCATCTGGCGCACTCCGTAATGATGGCAGCTGCTTGGTGGACCGGCCTTCACGGCATATAATACTGGTTATTGCATATTTTGAATGTCATTCTTGCCTTTCTTTTCTTTTCTTTTTCATTTGCACCCACCACAGCAAGATGAAGACAAATCCACCTAAAAGATTTCTTTCAATCTCCCTAGAGAGTGGATGTTTTTATTTTTACCTGCTATCCTGGAGACCTTGATTGTACATACCCACAATTATGACACAGTTGTAATCCCAGCCAAGTTCATTTTTGTGTCTTGCTTCTTTTGAGTCACATTACATCAGAAGCCTTTTGCCAAATTGGTCTTCAAAATTCCTATTGTAATGATTTGTTAGAGCCTCCTTTGATTTAAGCCAGATATCTGTCTATAAAAATTATGTGTGGTAGGTGTGGGGAGAAGAGAGAGAGAAAAGAAAGACAATACAGTGTCCTCTCTCCGCATTTATTGGGACCTTCCACGCCTGCAGATTTCCACAACAGGTGCCTGGTAACTAAACAAAGCGTACGGTTCACAATACTCCTACTGGGCTCAACTTATAGCCCTGGAGGAGAAATTCCTGTAGAATATCACAAACAGCTGTAATTACAACTTTGCCAAGATCCCCAGTCCTTTGGTTCTACATTACTTGTTTTATGGGCCTTTTCTTGGGGAGCCCAATCTCCATGACACCCCAAAGCTGTTTGTGAAAGCACTAACACTACAATTAAAGGAGGGCAGCTAGAACAAATGGTTGGTTTTGAAAACACATTTTCCATTAAGTTCTAGAAAAAGATCACTAATTTCTCAGAAACATCTCTTGATCTCAGAGTGATTCATTTGTGTGCTTATGATAACATTTTTTTTTTTTAAATGGGCTCTTTTCCATACCCTAAATCAATGGTCTCTATACTTTCCCCTTTTTTTCAAGCTGGCAAAGTAATAAAGAAAAATAAGAGAGGGCTTGATAACACTAGGTATACAAACACTTCTTGTTGCTAAGGCTTTCAAATTCTTTTTTTTTATGGAACACAGTATTATCCCATGCTTAGCTTGCTGTGGGTAATTGAGCAACAGGATTTACCTAACAGAGCGGTTTTTACTTGATATAATTTTAGATAATTACCTCTCTTTTCCCATCTTGTTTCCCCAGTACTTCTGCTGGTCCTGGTTTGTCATACACACATTTACCCAGGTTCTCCCACCTGTAAGGCAGGGGATAGCCCAGCTCAATTTCCTTCATCAAATTTCAAGCATGAACTATCAGTAAATGTGTAAAATAAAGAATCCCACACCAGCCGTAATAACTTACCCACAAAGAGGTAGAGAACAGAAAAAATAAAATAAAACCCAAAACGAACAAAATCTGAACCAGAATGCATAAGTCAACAAAAGATTTCATGAAACCAAGCAAACACTAACATTACTGACAGCTGGATATCAAATCTGAGTCATTACCCAAATAGGGCGCCCTACTTAACGTTCACCAAGTACTGGGGGTTTTCATTCAAAGGCTGTTTTCCTGGGACCGGGTTTGCTAATGTCTTTATAAAGTTAGTCCCTGGAAATAAGGAAGGAAGTCAGCTATCTCCTCAGTAACTACTCTGAGTTTCTGAAAAACACCTTTTTCCCCTTACAGAATCTTTTATCTTTTTGTTTGAGCGCATTTAAAAATGCTTTACCTTCAGGGCGCCTGGGTGGCTCAGTGGTTTAAAGCCTCAGCCTTCAGCTCAGGTCATGATCCCAGAGTCCCGGGATGGAGTCCCGCATCGGGCTCTCTGCTCAGTGGGGAGCCTGCTTCCTCCTCTCTCTCTCTGCCTGCCTCTCTGCCTACTTGTAATCTCTGTCAAATAAATAAATAAAATCTTAAAAAAATAAAAATAAAAATGCTTTACCTTAAATAAAGATCTCTGTTTCCAAACATTCCTTACAGAGAACAGAGGAACAGTGTCTTTCCTTTAGGGCCTCCTCAGTGCCAGGTGTTGAATAGGTGCCTTTTGGGTGTTTCCCATGGAAATTCGGCCAAATCACATATGGAAAACTGTCCCCAGAGCTGTCCCCAGAGGCTGCACAGCACTGGCTCCCTGAGCAAGCAGTGTTAAAGCTTCCCTGCTTTTTATCACATGCTATCACAAGGTTTTTGTGAGGACCAAATTAAGAAGGGTAGTTGAGTTGGGGGGGTGCAGAGTAGGAGCGGGGTTGGGGGGGGGTGCACAAGGCTACCTTCTACTTTTTTTTTTAAGATTTATTTATATATTCGAGAGAGAGAGCATGGGAGGGGGCAGAGGGAGAGAGAAACCCAAACAAACTCCCCGCCCGGCGCTGCACCCGCCCCTGCACAGGCTCGATCTCACTACCCAGAGATCAGACCCCAGCAGAAACTCAGAGTCGGTCGCAGGACAGACTCAGCCACGGAGGTGCCCCCACTACCTTCTGCTTTTGACGTTTTTAACATCATGTGTTAGATTTGAAGCAATCCTCTCTTCAGTAATAACTTTTCCTTTACACGTAGTGTGCTAAAGTGGTTCGAGTCTGGAACATACTGTATTAAGTAGAACAGGAGAATTCACTGCACATTCAATGATTCATCTAAAACCTAATGAAACTGGTGTGAGGTAGTATCTCAATGTCGTTTTAATTTGAACCTCCCTGATGGCTAGTGATGATGAACATTTTTTCATGTGTCTGATAGCCATTTGTATGTCTTCATTGGAGAAGTGTCTGTTCATATCTTCTGCCCATTTCTTGATATGATTATCTGTTTTGTGTGTGTTGAGTTTGAGGAGTTCTTTATAGATCCTGGATATCAACCTTTTGTCTATACTTTCATTTGCAAATATCTTCTCCCATTCCGTGGGTTGCCTCTTCGTTTTGTTGACTGTTTCCTTTGCTGTGCAGAACCTTTTGATCTTGATGAAGTCCCAAAAGTTCATTTTTGCTTTTGTTTCCTTTGCCTTTGGAGACATATCTTGAAAGAAGTTGCTGTGGCTGATATCAAAGAGGTTACTGCCTATGTTCTCCTCTAGGATTCTGATGGATTCCTGTCTCATGTTGAGGTCCTTTATCCATTTTGAGTTTATTTTTGTGTACAGTGTAAGAGAATGGTTGAGTTTCATTCTTCTACACATAGCTGTCCAATTTTCCCAGCACCATTTATTGAAGAGACTGTCTTTTTTCCACCGTATATTTTTTCCTTGAGATAAGCATTATTTGACCATAGAGTTGAGGGTTAGAATGGCCAAAATTAGCAAGACAGGAAACAACATGTGTTGGAGAGGATGTGGAAAAAGGGAAACCCTCTTACACTGTTGGTGGGAATGCAAGTTGGTGCAGCCACTTTGGAGAACAGTGTGGAGATTCTTTAAGAAATTAAAAATAGTGCTTCCCTATGACCCAGCAATTGCACTACTGGGTATTTACCCCAAAGATACAGATGTGGTGAAAAGAAGGGCCATCTGTACCTCAATGTTTATAGCAGCAATGGCCACGGTCGCCAAGCTGTGGAAAGAACCAAGATGCCCTTCAGCGGACGAATGGATAAGGAAGATGTGGTCCATATACACTATGGAGTATTATGCCTCCATCAGAAAGGATGAATACCCAGCTTTTGTAGCAACATGGACAGGACTGGAAGAGATTATGCTGAGTGAAATAAGTCAAGCAGAGAGAGTCAATTATCATATGGTTTCACTTATTTGCGGAGCATAACAAATAACACGGAGGACATGGGGAGATGGACAGGAGAAGGGAGTTGAGGGAAATTGGAGGGGGAGATGAACCATGAGAGACTATGGACTCTGAAAAACAACCTGAGGGTTTTGATGGGGCGGAGGGTGGGAGGTTGGGGGAGACAGGTGGTGGGTATTATGGAGGGCACGCATTGCATGGAGCACTGGGTGTGGTGCAAAAACTATGAATTCTGTTACACTGAAAAGAAATTTTAAAAAAAATTTTTAAAAATTAAAAAAAAATAAAACCTAATGAAACAATACTGAAAATTTTTGAAAGAATTTTTGAAAATACTGAAAAAATGAGAAATTTTCATCTGAAAAATCTTTTTTAATCCATTAATTCATTTTTAGAGCAGTTTTAGGGTGACAGAAAAAATGAACCATAAGTATCCAGCGTCCTTGCATACCCCCCACCTCCCCATACACCCTTTCCCTGTTATGAACACCCTGCATCAGTGTGGTCCATTTCTTATGATGGATGAGCCGGCGTTGATACATTATGATTAGCTGAAGTCTGTAGTTTACATTCTTGGTATTACACTCTTGGTATTCCACTCTTGGTATTACACACTCTGTGGGTTTTAATAAATGTATGACAGGTTCCTCCCATGATGGTATCATACAGAATTGTTTCACTGCCCTAAAAGTCCCCTGCCTTCCACCTGTTGACCCCTCTCTCCCTCCCCACCAAAGAAAGACATGGGAACCACTGCCAATAATTCTGTCTGAACCCTCACCAGGCTCCTCTGAGCTCTTTCTCGACTATGAAGACTGGAACAAACACTAATGTAGTCACTAATGGCTCATGACAGCATCCCAAGGATCACCCTAGACCCCTTTAAAGTACCTGCCTGAGAAAATTCAAGGCTCCCCAAAGAATTGACTGTTTCAGCCAACATCTCAAGATAGGGCCCCTGGTCCCTGTCCTCTGTGGGAGGGTAAGGGCCTACCTTCCACAAACTCCAGTCAGCAAACCCAGATGGGTTTTATATGGATTAACTCCCCCATTCTCGTTTTTTGTAATTTTTCACTTCGTACTCTCCCTTCCCACCCCTTCCTTTTCTCCCTAAAATGCCAGCCACCTCTGTACAGATTAGTCCTCTGTACAGTCCACTCTAGTTTCACTTCCCCATTGCAATTGTTCGAAATCTGTCCTTACCACTGGAGCTAGCGCCCAGCCTTGTTTATCTTTGATATGGCTGATCTTTTTACTGTCTTTATAGTTTCACTTTTTCTAGAATGTCCTGTAGTTGGAATCATACAGGATAGAGACTTTTTAGATTAGCTTCTTTCACTTAGCCATGTTTGAGTTTCCTCCATGTCTTTTCATGGCTTGATGGCTCATTTCTTTTTATCATTACATAGTCTGAATGTATGACAGTTTATTTCTCTGTTCACCTATTGTAGGACATTCTGGCTATTTCTAAGTTTTGACAACTCAGAATAAAGCTACTATCGACATTTGCATGCAGGTGTTTGTGTGGGCAAAAGTTTTTTGGAAATGTGGTGTTTGGTTTGGTTTTCTACCCAGCATACAGTCTTAAGTCATCTGCAAACTTTCAGAAGAAGGACCCTTAATGAACTGGAGAATGTAACATACACAATGCCCAATTAACTCGGCTATTCTCCTCTGCATTTGACTTTAGAGAGAACAAATATATAAGGAAACAAACTATTAGAAACTTGTTTTATAAAAACCCCACAGCTTATATGTTATCCTGGGATTGTTGCCATTTATACTTGCCATTATATCTGGATCTGTATCTACATCTATTTAATGGGCCTTCTAATTATACTGTCTATTTTTTTAATTTTTATTTATTTATTTTTATTTTTAATCACACGAGGGTTTATTTGACAAGCTTAAGCTTGGGCCCAAGTATACCCGGCACAGCGGAGTAGGGACTTGGACCCTGAGCTTAGTTAAGGCAGGGGTATTTATGGGTTCCTGTTACTAAAGCAGGGTGGGGGTCTCTGGAACTAAAGCAGAGTGGGGCTTACTAAATCAGAGTGGGGGTCTCTGGAACTAAAGCAAAGTAGGGGAAAGTTCAGCCCTTGGGCACAGGGGTCTGAGATGGCTGCCAGAGCTAAGATGATTGTACTTATGGTAAGGCTAAACCTGAGGTGGGATGACCTTAATTTTTCTCGGCCTCCACATTTCCCCCTCTCAGAGGAACCTAAGGAAGGACCCAATCATGGGTCCAGGCTGGTCTCAGCAACAAGGTCCGGTGGTTGGTATTCCTGTCTGAGTACCATGAGCCGAACTGTACTGACTCTGTCTTATACTGTCCAGTTTTGAGAAAACCTTGAATACTACCTTGACCACAAAGCTCTGCTAAAGAGCTCCCTATATTACACAATGCTTGGTACCATGCGGTGTCACAGCACACTGGGACCCTGGCCACACTGGTTAGACCATTATGAAGGGCCTGGTCCAACAGCAGAAGGTAGCTTTGGAGGTGGCATTGACTCAGCAGGGACAAGGTAATGGGTATCTTTTGTTTGGCCTACAAAAAAATACTCCCTTTTTCTGAAAAAACATGGCTTCAGACCATGTGGCTCATATTTAGCAAGAATTGTGACCACAGCAATTAGTCTTGGCAGGGGGTGGGGGGTGGGTGGGGGGGTGGGTCCAAAACCATGTTGGACCAATCACAAGCTTTGTCCTGAAATATTTTAATTTGGAACTGTGAGTCTAAGATACATTTTCTCTCTGAAGATAGAAATGCAGATCTCTGGAGACGTCCATCATCATATTCCCTGCTCCGTGCCAGTAAACTCTACGAAAGATAAGTAGAGCTGTGACGTAGAAGTAGAGGACAGAGTCAAGGTGGTCTTCCAAGCCCTGATTCCCACTGCTCCTGAGACCCCTCTGCTTCCTGCATATGTACAATAATATCCCCCTTTTAAACTCTTTTGATCTGGGTTTGTGTTATCAGCTGAATCATGTCCACCCAAAATTCACATGTTGAAGCCCAAAGCCCTGGAACTTCAGAACGTGGTCTTATTTGGAAATAGGGTCCTTGCAGATATAATTAGTTAAGATGACATCATTAGGATGGGCCCTAGTCAAATACAACTGGTGTCCTTATAAAAATTCAGTCTGTGACTGAATTTATAGAGTGAACACTGTGTGAACATGAAGACAGCCAATGACAAGCCAAGGAGAATAGCCTGGAACCAACCCTTTCCTGGCAGCCTTCAGAAAAAACCAACCCTGTCGCCATCTTGATCTAGGACTCCTAGACTCCATAAGTATGAGATAATAAATTTCTGTTATTTAAGCAACCTGGTTTGTAGTGCTTTGTAACAGGACCACTGGAAAATTTACAGAGTTTATGACATGTGACCAAGAATTCTGACCATCATAAGCATCCTCTCATGGACAGTGAGGGATAAATCACTTTGGTCTTCTCTTAGGGAATGAAGGTTCAATGAGTTGACTGAGCAGTAATAGCAGGAGCACTAGATGTGGAGATACTAATAATTATCCACAGGGACAGGGCCCTAACCTAGGAGACAACAGACTCTCAACTTTCGTGTCTTCTGAGTTACCATCAGATGACTTGAGTACTGTTTTAATTTCCTTTGAAGCCAGCTATTTTTGATTTTGAGACACTTGCGCTCACTCTGTACTATTACCTGAGCTACTTTGAATGTGCCCTTGTTCCTTGCAACCTGAAAGATCTTGAATCCACAAAACCAATACTACATTTTTTAACTGAAATTTTTATTGAGATAGTGATCGATTTACATGTTAGAAGTAACAGAGAGATCCAATATCTACTCAACCAGATTCAGTGGTAGTATGTAGCAAAACTAGAGTATAATATCCCCACCAGTATTCGGCATAGGCACAATCCACCCATCTTCTCAATTTTTTTTTACTTATGCTCCTGTGGGTATTTAGTTCACAATTTTATCACCTGTGTGTAGTTCATGTATCCACCCACAGTCAAGATTTTGAACAGCAACAGATACTATTGGTAAAGTTTTCCAGCAGTAACGATAGAAACAAATATAGTTTTTGGTAAAGCCCAGTTTAACATAAAACCCAATAAAACAGATCCATTGTATCTCAACTGGCCCATTTGCTTCCTATACTTCCTATACTTTCTCTTATAACATTATTAACCTTTTTTATAGTTGTGTGTTATTCCCACTAACTTCCATTCTCCACAAGGGCAAGAACTCTGTCTTGCTTGGTTACCATTGTCTTCCAAACTCCCAGAGGCAGCCACTTTCAACTTTCCTAATTATTTTATCTGGTATTTATGCCCAAATTTCTAAACAATATGTTTATGATAAATTAACTCTTTTTTTTCCAGTGAGATGATATCAGTTGGCTTCTATCATGATCAATCAGTATTATTCTTTCTTATATCATTACAAACACATACACTTCACAATCCTCCCAGGATAACAGTTTGCATTGCTTAAATTAATATATGGACTTTACATTAGGACAATATAAGTTTTTCTTCCTGTTGAACCACATGAGCATTGTAATAAATTCCTTTACTACAAAACTGATTTTTCTCAAATTAACAACTAAATTATCTCTCCATCTGCTTAGTTTTCTATGTCCCTATGTTAATTTTTCTTCCAAACCCCATTAGTCATACACATAGAAATCATTTGGGTTTCTTTTTCTTTAACTTTTTTTTTTCCCAAAATTTTCTTAAATTATAGTTAATTAACATATACTGTAATATTGGTTTCAGGAGTAGAATTCAGTGATTCATCACTTACTTCTAATACCCAGTGTTCACACAAGTGCCCTCCTTAATGCCCATCACCCATGTAGCCCCTCCCCCACCTAGGTTTCTTCTTCTTTTAAAATTCCTTTGTCCTCTTGTTCCAATCTAGAATGAAAGACGGCTCTTTGTGCTTACTGCACAGTGCTTCCTGTTGTTTTGATTGTTCTGAGAAGTCGTTTCCCTGTTGGTCTGTATCACATGTCCTACTTTCATATCTTTTTTCTTCCTGGATTACTCCCTCATTTTATACAGGACACGTTCCAGTATCTTCTTAAGAAAAGGTAGGCAAGTGGTAAAAATTTTGAAGCCCTAAATGTCATTGTTTATTTTCGTACTTGATAGTTTAGCTGGGAATGGAATTCTAGAGGTACACATGCCATCTCTGTTTCCTAATCCTTTGTTTCTTGTCAATAATCAAGTACCAAATTTATTTTTCCAAGGGGTATAAATCATTCAAACCACTGTCTATTTTTGGCTTTTGTTCCCCTCAAACTCTTGAAATTCTCATTTCCCCTGGCTTCCATAACCTTGTCCTCTCCTGGTTTGCTATTGCTTGGGCTTTTCCTGTTTCTCCTCACCTTTTATCCACATATCCCTTCAATTTCAGTTTTCCTCACAGTCATGGGCTTCTTTATGATTATGCTAGGCTCCTGAGAGAAATAAGCCAATAGTAACAAAGGCTGGAAATAAGAGAGGCTTCAAAACATAGAAGTGTTTTTCTCTCTCTCATAAATGAAGTCCAGGGGGAGTGGAACCAGAACCAATATGGCCACTCCAAATGTCCTCGAGGACCCAAGCTTCTCTCTTTCTGCTCTGCAATCGCAGAACTGCTGACAGTGCTCTAGGCATCATGTCTACTTTTCAGGAAGATAAGAGGAAGGACTGAGGGAAGAAAAAGCGTGTCTGCTGTAGCTTCCTCCTTTTAGGGAGGTTTTGTTTGTTGAGTTCCCATC
>PISX010014172.1:0-53906 GCA_004024625.1 Mellivora capensis | reverse complement strand
CACCACCACCACCACCACGCGCAGGGCGGGAGCAGCAGCCCTGGAGGCCATCTGATGCAGAGATGGAAACCGGCCTTTGTCCCTCAGGGGCAGGCCAGAAGGCCCATGATCTGAAGGGGAAGAGAAAAGTGGGGTCCCTCAGTGGAAGCAGCATGAGGGAGAACACAGTGTGGGATACGTCACTAACCAATCACATATTTTGTATGACTTGGACCCTTTTGAACGTATCAAAAAAATTTGTTTTAGGATCTCCTGGGTAGCTCAGTCGGTTAGGCGTCCAGCTCCTGATTTCAGCTCGGGTTTTGATCTCAGGGTTGTGAGATTGAACCCCGTGTTGGGATTCTCTGTCTCCCTCTTCCTCTGTCCTCTGCCCCCACTCTCCCTTTCTTAAAAAAAAAAAAAGCTTATGGCCCAGAATATAATCCGTTTCCACATCTGCTCTGAGTGTCTCCTAAACAGCAGAGTCCGGTCAAGGCTGCCGGTAGGGGTTGTTTAAACCTTCTCCTTTGTTGATGTTCTGCTACTTGTTCTACCGCTCACTGAGAGACAGGTGTGATGATTAATTTCCCCTGTCCCCTTGGCTGGGTGACGGTACCCATTGTTTGGTCAAAATCAGTCTAGATGTTGCTGTGGAGGTAATTTTTATTTTATTAAAGATTACCTGGGAGAAAGAGAGAGAGCGCGAATGCACAGGGGGAGGGGCAGAGGAAGAGAATCCCAAACAGACGCCCTGCTGAGCGCAGAGCCTGCCATGGGGCTAGGACTCGTGACCCCGAGTGGAAATCGGGGGTCAGACACTTAACCGACCGAGCCATCCAGGTGCCCCACAGTGGGGGTCATTTTTAGGCGTGATTAACGTTTAAATCCGTCGATTCTGACTGAGACAGATTACCCTCTGTGCTGTGGGGGGCCTCATTCAATCTGTTGAAAGCCTTAGGGAGGAAGGACTGAGCTCTAAGAAAGAAGAAATCGTGCCTTCAGACGGCCGGTGGTCTTGAGCCGCACCGTCCACTCTTCCCTGGGTCTCCAGCCTTCCCTGCAGATCTCGGACCTGCCAGCCCCGGCAATCGCATAACACGATTCCTGAAAGTGAATCATCCTTGGTATCCCCCGAAGCCCTGACTCCTACCAGAATAAAGTCCTCTCCAGCTGGGACTGTGGGCTTCTCTGGTTTTCCTTGCAGTTCTACCCATTTTTGCTTTGGGTATTTTGAAGCTCTGTTAACAATTGCATAATACTTCGGATTGTTGTGTCCTTTTGATTTATTTGACACTTTTATGATTATAAAGTGACCTTTTTTTTTAAATCCATGGTAATATTCTTTGTTCTGACACCAGCTTTGATGGAAATACAGCTACTTTTACCTTCTGTTAACTAGTATTAGCACGCTGTATGTCTCGGTTTCCTGTTCTTTTTAACCTATTTAGTCTTTGTATTTAAAGTGTTTTTGTATTTAAAGTATTTAAAGTCTTTGTATTTAAATTGGGATGCCTGGGTGGCTCAGTTGGTTAAGCGGCTGCCTTCGGCTCAGGTCATAATCCCAGCGTCCTGGGATCGAGTCCCACATCAGGCTCCTTGCTCGGCAGGGAGCCTGCTTCTCCCTCTGCCTCTGCCTGCCACTCTGTCTGCCTGTGCTCGCTCTCTCTCTCTCTCCCTCTCTCTCTGACAAATAAATAAATTAAAAAAAAATTTAAAGTGTATTTCTGGGGCGCCTGGGTGGCTCAGTGGGTTAAGCCTCTGCCTTCGGCTCAGGTCATGATCTCAGGGTCCTAGGATCGAGCCCTGCATCGGGCTCTCTGCTCAGCGGGGAGCCTGTTCCCCCCCTCCGCCTGCCTCTCTGCCTACTTGTGATCTCTGTCAAATAAATAAATAAATTCTTAAAAAAAAATAAAGTGTATTTCTTGTAGCCAGAATATTTTTGGATCTTTCTTATCTGACAGTCTCTGATTTTTAAATTCAGGTATTTAAACCAGTAACAATTAGTGTGATTTTTAGTATGGTTAACTTGGAGTCCATCGCCTTGCTGTTTACGTGCTAATCACTTCAGTCTACCCTTACCCTCTTCTGCCTTTCTTTGGAGTAACTGAGTATTTTTTATGATTCTCTCCTATTTTCTTG
This sequence comes from Mellivora capensis, assembly GCA_004024625.1. Taxonomy (NCBI): domain Eukaryota; kingdom Metazoa; phylum Chordata; class Mammalia; order Carnivora; family Mustelidae; genus Mellivora; species Mellivora capensis. The sequence goes on along the minus strand of PISX010014172.1, from coordinate 51,788 downwards.
TTGATTTATTAGCTATCACTCTGTTTTGATATTTAGTCTGTTAGCTGTGTTAGGGTTTCTAGTATGCATCTAACCTGTTACAATTTGCCTTTGTGTGATGTGAAAGGACCTGTGTGTAAGAGTCTTGCCATAGTATACTTCCATTTCTCCTTTTAGAGCCTATTATTGTCGTGCTGTTTACTTTTACATTTATTGTAAACCCCTCAACACACGGCTGTTGTGTTTCCGTGAGCAAGACTGAAAGCTGAGGATGGCCAACAGCAGCTTGGGGCTACAGGGATGAGTAGGTCCTCGAATCCTAAAGGAGTGGTCTGGGCAGCGCAGCTTCCATGCCACGAGCTAATCCCGGAAAAACCAGACTGGAAAATGGGTTTGAGAATTATTTGTCACATTGTCATAGTCTCTCAGGCTGCTGTAACGAATGGTCACGGGCGGGGTGGCTCTCGCAACCATTCGCTCCTCACAGGGCCGGAGGCTGGACGTTCAGGCTCAGGGTGCCCACACCAGCAGGTAAGAACCCCTTCCAGGCTGCAGATAGCTGGCTTCCTCCTTCCGTGTCCTCCCATGGTGGGAGGGGTGAGGGAGCTCTTCTGGGTTTCTTTTGTAAGGGAACTAGCCCTCGGTGGCGGCTCCCCCCAGTAATCACCTCTCAGAGGCCCCACTTCCTAATATCACACTGGGGATCAGCCGTGCACTTGTGAGTTTGGGGGGGGACACGAATATTCAATCATAACACACGTTATGTTTATTGTTGGGTTGGCTTGGGCCACATGTGGCACAAATTCATCCAACCGTGGGATCTTCTACCTGATGTTGATTCTATTTAAAGCACCTCAAGGCTCGATTCGCAGTTCAGGCTCAGGACAAGTAAGACGCAGCCCTGGAGAAAAGATCCTAATCCTGTCCATCAGGACGCTTTGTCGACATCTCTGCATTTCAGGGGACCCCATCTCTTTCTGAGAAGATACACAGCACAGGGCTTGGGCATTGCCTCGAGGGGGGAAGAGTGGAAAAAAGAGAAAGAAGCAGAGGTCCTTGTGCGCTGTGGGTGGGAGTGCAGGCTGGGCAGCCGCCCTGAGAACGGCGCAGCGCGTCCTCAGGAGGTTGGAAACAACTACCCTGCCCTCCAGCAACAGCACGGCTGGGTATTTACCCAAAGAATACAAAAACATGAATTCAAAGGGGTACCCGCACCCCAGTGTTTACTGCAGCGTTGCCTACTGCTGCCACACTACGGAGAGAGTCCGGGTGTGCGTCAGGTGAGCATGGATGGATGAAGATGACGGGATACACGCGCGGCGGAATAGGACTCAGCAAAACATGAGACCTTGCCATCCATGTGGATGGAGCTAAAGTGTATTATGCTGAGCAAAAGAAATCAGAGAAAGACAATTACCGTAGGACGTCACTCACACGCGGAATTTAGGAAACAAAAAAATGAGCATCTAGGAAGAAATAAAAAAGAAGGGGAAGCAAACCACAGGAGCTTCCTAGCCATACAGAACAGACTGAAGGCTGATGGAGGGAGGTGGGTGGGGGAGGGGCTGAGTGGGTGATGGGCATCAAGGACGACACTCAGGATGAGCACGGGGTGTTGGAGGCAAGCGATGAGAATCACTGACTTCTACTCCAGGAACCAGTATTACACTACACTGCAACTAACCAGAATTTAAACAGAAATTTGAAGAACAATAGTATACAGAAAGACATTTATACATGTCATGGCTTGGGCCAATAATCATCACCGTAATTTTTAAAATGTGCAATTCATCAATATTTGTATAATTTATTGATTTTATCAGTAGGTGGTTATATTTTACTGTGTTATACAGAGTAGCACAGTTCATTATAACACTATATAGTATGAATCTATGATACATTAACATTAATTATGGTCTTTTTGTTATTTCAACGTATTATTAATAACAAATCAACCTGTCAGTATTACTAATAAATGTCATTAGAACAGTTTTACCAAGTAAAAAATGGATTACACATCTTGTTAATAAATAGGCAAGTCTTTATGCCTCAGGCATCGTGCTAAATACAGGACTCGCAATTTCTCCCTCATTTAGGGACTGGCTAAGTCTGGGGCGCCTCTGCCAATGGGCACAGGGGCGCGAAGAAGCCTCTCAGTCCTGCGGAGACACCGCCCGCCCGCAGGGGGCGCTGTGAGTCCACTCGTTGCTCCCAGAGGGACGGGGAAACCCAGCGCCACCCCCGCGGCTCCTGGGACTTGTAGTTCCCAGCCGTGTGGGGCGCAGGCGCACGGCCGAGCCCGCCTGGGCGCACGGCGAGGGTGGCGGGGGCGGTGGCAGGGGCGGCGGCGGCGCAGCGTGAGTTAACCGGGAGCGGCAGGGGCCGCGGGCCCGAGGGAGTTAGCGGGCGGGGCTGGCGTGGGCACCGCGTCCGCGTGGAGGGCCGGGGTGGAAGCCGGTGGCGTCCGAGCGCTGCGCGCCCGGTGGCACCTGCGCCCGCCCCGGCCGGGCAGCCGCCTTCCTGGCCGGCCGCGCCAGGTGTGCGGGGGTCCCGGCGGGGGTCCCGGCGGGGGTCCCGGCGGGGGTCCCGGCGGGGGTCCCGGCGGGGGTCCGGGCGCGGGGCCTCGGCGTTCCGGGGGAGGCGGCCGGGACAGTGGGCAAGGCCGCCCAGCTTCCAGAACCGTCCCCTGCGGGGAGCCCCCGTGTGAGACCCCGGGGGCGCGCGCTGCTGGGGGGCGACAGCGGGTCAGGCCGGACTTGAAGGGAAACGCCGTGAGCCTGTTTGCTCCCGACGGCGGAGCGGGGCTGGGACGCCCGGCTGTCGTGGGGAGCCGGGGTCTCCCCGGGGCCACTCTGCCTGTCCCCGTCCCCCGGGGCCACTCTGCCTGTCCCCGTCCCCCGGGACAGTGTCTGGGGACGTGGTGGTTGTCGTGTAGGGGAGCGGAGCGCCTGGCACCGAGCGCGGGGCCCGGGGTGCTGCTCGGACCCCGCAGCGCGGCGGCCCCGCCGCGGAGGATGCTGCGACCCCAGTGTCCACAGCGCCCAGGGGAGGAGACTGCGTTAACGAGTCGGAAGACCCCAGTCAGATCCTGCTCACTGCTCAGCAGAATACGTTCCCAGAGGGTCAGACAGCGCGAGGCAGGGAGCCCCACCCCCGGGTCCGTGTCCCCTCCTCACCACTCCCACTGCCCTCAGGGTGGCCGGCGTCCCAGGGCCACCGGGCGGCCGCTCAGGATGGCACACGGCGTCTTGGGGCGGGTGGAATCCCCGAATCCAGGGGATCTCTTCTGGGACTGGAGGTGAGACCCGGGAACATGTGTGCTTGTCACACTGGGGGAGTTTGTGGCATGGCGCGGGTGAGGTCAGGGCGTCCGCGATCACCGTGCTGGGCGGGGGGAGACCCTGGCTTACCCTGTGGCACTGGGATCCTCGTGGTGTCAAGGGTCCGCTCTGTTGATGTCCAGACACACGGCCCAGGGGAGGGAGGAGGAAGCCGCTGACCAGTCTGCCAGGGTCCCGGCACCAAGCCCTCCAGTCTCTCCCCTTTCTAGGGTGCCTTTCGTTGCCCTTGTGAGGAAGTCCCTGTGGGGCCGCATCCGGCCTCCCCATGGAGAAAGGAGGAGTTTCTGTGGTTCAGACATTGACAGGGAAAATCCTGAGCCACGTACCGCAGGCCTGGGTGAATGAGGGGACAAAAGGGGCCACTAACATGCACCATGAGGAGGAGGGTCTTGGAACCGCAGGAGGGCGGCGGAGGATTGTTCCGGAAGAGCTGGGGAGGGCTGGGGAGGGCTGGGGGACCCGGGCCCCCTGCGGGAGGCCGCAGTCAGAGTCCCCAGACCGAAGACGGAACCCCACGCAGTGTGGGGGATGGGGTGGTAGGGGCGTTCGGTCCCCGGCGTGAAGCTGAGGCGAGGACCAGGAGCCTCTCTGGCCTCTGGTGTTTGTGAGTGTTCTGCGCGGCCGGAGCTCAGCGCCTTGGCCTGCGTGGCCAACGCAGCGGAAACCTCCGCTCTCGCATTCTGGAGGCCGGAGTCCGAAGTCAAGGGTTCCCAGAGCCCTGCTCCCTCCAGGGGACTGAGGGGAGGATGCTCCCTCCTCCTCTAGCTTCTGAGGATCCCTCTCAACCCTGGGTGTCCCGTGGCTAGGAGCTGTCCCTCGTCTCTGTGTCCGTTGCCGCATGGCCTTGTCCCTGTGTGTCCATGTCTCCTTCAAGGACACCGTCCATCCCCGTGCATCAGGGCCCGCTTGACTCCAGGACGACTTAGTCACTGCCTCAAATTTCCTGTTTGCAAAGAAGGTCACCTTCCCGGGTACCGGAGGGTCAGGCCTGAGCCCATCCCAGAGGACCTGACGCGGGGCCGGGCAGTGTTCTCACCGGCAGGTGCCTGCTGGGGCAGAGCACGTGTGTCCTGCTAGAGACTCATCGCGGGTGTGGCCGGCCCCAGGCCCCCTGCCCTGCCCTGCCCTGCCGAGACCACGCCCGCCCAGTGAGTCCGCTCTCCGGGAATTCCGCGGCTCATCCTCTCCGCCGCCCCGTTAGGTTTTCCAGCTTCTGTTTGAGTTTGTCTCAGTTCAAGTTCATAAATGGTTTGTAAAGAAGTTAACTTCGCGGATCCTGTCCTCCTCGATAACTTAACCAGCTACGGGCCTTCCTGGAGTCCGCCGTGGTACCGCTAGGGTGTGTCCTCACCAGCTCTGGGTCCCCTTGCCGTGTGTTACAGACACCGTCATACATGTTTAACTGACGACAAGCTTTTCTCTTTCTGGTCAGGCCTGTTAGTGTTTTTGGTAATAGCTTTATTTAGATCGAACCCACCTACGAAATGTTTCGTTCGAAAAATGTTTCGTTCATTTCAGGTGTGCGGTTCGGGGATGTATAGTCTCTGCACAGAGTTGGGCAATCACCGGGTCTGATTCTGGAACATTTCATCATCCCCGAGAAGCCCTGCCCCCGGGAGCCGTGACCTCCCAGCCCTGTTCTCCAGCCCCTGGCAAAAACGAATCTACTTCCCGTCCGTGGAGGGGCCTGGTCTGGGCGTGTCCCACGCGTGGACTCACACCCCGTGGGGCCTTCTGTGTCTGGTCTCCTCCCTGTGCGTCGTGGGCTCAGGGGTCCGTCCACGCAGCGCCGGTTGGGGCTACAGTTCTTTTTTTTTTTTTTTTTTAAGATTTTATTTATTTATTTGTCAGAGAGACAGAGCCAGAGAGTGAGCACAGGCAGACAGAGTGGCAGGCAGAGGCAGAGGGAGAAGCAGGTTCCCTACTGAGCAAGGAGCCCGATGCGGGACTCGATCCCAGGACGCTGGGATCATGACCTGAGCCGAAGGCAGCCGCTCAACCAACTGAGCCACCCAGGCGTCCCTGCAGTTCTTTTTAAGGCTGACTAGCAATCCGCTGTGCGGACGGAGCGCCCCGTTCATCCGCTGGCAGACCTTCGGGCGACTGTGAGTCACGCTGCCGTGGGCGTTTGTGAACCAGTGTTTGTGTGGACGTGTGTTTCCGTTTCTCTCGGGCCGAGAGCCGGAGTGGAATCCCTGGGTCCCGTGTTAACCGTGTTTGGCCATTCAGGGAACTGCCAGACCGTCTTCCACGGCGGCGGCCCCGTTGGCCGCGCCCACCAGTGGTGCCCAGCGGGTTCCATCTCTCCCCGTCCTCCCCGGCCCCTGCTCCTGCCTTTCCGACGCTAGTCGTCCTGCCGGGGGTGTTGGATCTGTGTCTCCCCGATGACTCGCGACCTTCGGCATCTTTCCGCGTGCTGCTCAGTCCTCTGGGTATCGCCCTGGCAGAAGTGTCTTTCCTGGAGCGAGCTCTTTATTTGGAAGACTTGGGGTCTACGGAAGCGGCGAGCAGACGGCACGCAGGGTCCCCCGGGCCTTCCCACAGCTCCCCCTCGTGCAGGCTCTCAGCCCGGCTTCTTGGTTCGTGGGAGGATTCTTGTGTCCTGGTCGCCCTGCCCTCTGAAGTCCTTTCTGGGGGGAGGGTACTATTTGTGTTAAAGGTTTAGTTGTGAATTAATGATTGACTCTGAGGATGTTGCAGAAACGGGACAGAGCCCCCTGTACCCATCAGCAGCTTCCCCCCACTGGCCTCTCTCGCAACAGTGATCACAGCCAGCACGTTGATACGGCCAGGCCCGCCGCGAAGGTTTAATTCCACGATGCAGTGGTGTGCGGGGGCTGGGCTCACCACGGAGCACGGTTCTCTCCCCGTCCTGGCTGGAGGCCCGAGATCGAGGTATGGACAGGGCTGATTTCATTCCGAAGTCTCTCTCCTTGGCGTCAGACTAGCCGTCTTGTCCCCTGCCCTAATCTGGCCTTCTCCGTGTGTGTCTGTCTGTGTCCCAATCCTCTCTTCTTCTTTTTTTTTTTAAAAAAAGGTTTCATTTATTCATTTTGAGAGGGAGAGAGAGCACGAGTAGGGGGAGTGGCAGAAGGAGGGGGGAAGCAGGCTCCCGGCTGAGCCAGGAGCCCGATGCGGGGCTTGATCCCAGGACCTGACCTGAGGATCATGACCTGAGCCGAAGGCAGAGGCTTGACCAACTGAACCACCCAGGCGCCCCCTAGTCCACTCTTCTTCTTCTTTTTTTTTTTTTAATTTATTTATTTGTCAGAGAGAGCCAGAGAGCGAGCACAGGCAGACAGAGTGGCAGGCAGAGGCAGAGGGAGAAGCAGGCTCCCTGCCGAGCAAGGAGCCCGATGTGGGACTCGATCCCAGGACGCTGGGATCATGACCTGAGCCGAAGGCAGCTGCTTAACCAACTGAGCCACCCAGGCGTCCCTAGTCCACTCTTCTTATAAGGACACCAGTTTTATGGGATCAGGGCCCATTCCTAAAGACCTCATTTACTTAATTACCTCTTTAAAAGCCATATCTTGAAATACAGTCACCCTCTGAGGTCCTGGGGTTGGGACTTAAAGGTATGAACTTGGAGGGGACGCCGTGTGGCCCCAACGGCAGACATGTCTATACTGACGTGCATTGGAGACATTGCGTGTTTGGTTCCGGACCACCCACGACAGCGCGAGTCAGGTGCGTTGTTTGGTTTCCCAGTGCATATATGACTTATGTTTACACTGTCCCGGAGTCCGTCTGTTAGGTGTGCAGTCACGCGATCCAAAAATACCAGCGTACATGCCCCAAGTTAAAAATACCTTTTACTGCTGACAAACTCAGGCCGGCTTCCAGCTGTCCGAGAGTCCTCACCACTGACCGCAGATCGCGGTAACGACGGGAGTATCGAGCTCGGGAGCCCCCGAGGCATGGGGACAGGAAGCAAACAGCTGCCGTGGGGAGAACGGCCCCCAGGCTTGCTGGGCGCGGGGTTGTCCCAGACCTCCGATGCCCAGCCTGAGGAGGAGTCCCACGTTAGGTGTTCTTGCCCCACACAATGAAAAAAAGCCAACCACCCAAGAGATGAACACTGCTTCTGCTCTGTGAACTAGCGCACAGACTTTCCCCGATTTCCCCAGATGTCCCACCACCGTCTTCCTCGTGGCCCGGGGACCCCATCCAGGGCCCCGCAGGACCTTTGGTCACCTTGCCTTGTCTTCTCGGGCTCCTCCAGTCTGTGGCCCTTTCTCTCACTTTCCTTGTCTTTAGTGACCTTGACGCTTTGGACGAGCATGGCCAGGTGTATGTAGGAGGTCCCGTGGGTTGAGTTCGTCCGTGCATTCTCGTGATGACACTGGGGTCACGGTTTGTGGGGACAGGGATACCTGATGTCCACGCCGCATTGCTGGTGACTCCAGCCTTGATCGCCTGGCTCGGTGGGGGAGGGGGGCTGGGGTTCTGACCGATTTCTCAGGTAGTGAGGTTACCGTGTCCTCCTTGATCCCAGTGTTTGCTGGAAGCAAGTCACTGAGTCAACCCACGGGGCGGGCCGGGGTTGGAGGGAGGTGAGGCTCCGCCTCCTGAAGGACGGGCATGGAGGGATTCACACGTGTGTTAAACCAGGTGCTCAGAGGCATGACCAATGTCCCGCCTCTCCTTGGAGTCTCCCCAGTAACGGAGTGTGTGTGGAGTGTGACGGGTCTTGTCTGCAGGGAGGGCTACAGGGGTGTTCCGGGGTGATTTTCTGCTAATGGGGGGGGTGGTTTTTTTGAAGTTTTCATCCGGGAATCCAGATCAAGCCCATACCCAGTGTCCAGTAAATGGCCCCCATTCCTTCCTCGTGAGTCTGCATGAGAATTTCAACTTTACGCGTGGGTGACGTCACCCAGAATGGGCAGGCCGCTCACCTGTGGTGGGTGGGGACACAGTGGGGACCACTTCAGGATGTCATCACTGAGGGCCAGCGCTGGACACTCAGCGCGCTGGAAACAGTTTGTTCAGGCCCCGTGGCAGGGGGCAGGGACCTCCGGGTGGAACTGGGCTCTGTCCCTGACGCAGCGTGGACAAGCGGGGGTTTGTGGCAAGGGAGCAGGAGGGGTCAGCAGATGCGCACTCGCCAAGAGGTCACATCGGGGCGGGGGGCTCTGGGCCAAACCGAGGTGATGGGGCTGGTGCTGCAGACAGGCTGGGTGCCCCCCCGCACCACCTGGCTGGGGTCTGGAGAGACTGGCCAGCGCTCCAGGGGGATCAGACACAGGGCAGGGGCTCTTGGTAAAACTGGGTGATGCAGACCTGAACTCAGAAGCCCAGACGCCACAGCCTGGCTGAAAGGAGGGCTCAGAGTGACCCAACTGTGGTTGGGCCGTACATACAGCAACATAGTCGGGGAGAGAGTCCAGGGAGCCGGCCGGGCTGCAGGAAGGCTGACATGCATCTGAGATGTGCCCGGGGCCTGGGGGCCTGTGGGAGGCGCTCTGGAACTGAGCCTTCCAGAGTTCGAGCCTGGGTGGTCCTACCAGGTTGAATGGTGTCCCCCGCAGAGTTCATGTCCCCTGGAACCTTAGGATGTTAGCTTACTTGGAAATAGGATCTTTGCAGATGTTGTTAGTGAAGGTGAGGTCATATTGGAGTCGGCGGGCCTAATCCAAGGACTTGGTGTCCTTATAAGAAGAGAGACACAGAACCGAGAGACAGCCACTTGACCACAGAGGCAGAGACTGGGGGGACGTGGCCACAAGCCCAGGGCCAGCTGGCGTGCTCAGAACCTGGAAGAGGCAGGAAGGACCCTCTTCGGGAGCCCTCAGAAGGGGCACAGCCCTGAGACCTTGATCCAACTTGTGGTCTTAAGCCTCACAGTGTGTGGTCTTCTCTTTCAGTAGCCCCAGGACATTGACACAGACTGCTTTGAAATGGAATGGGTGCATTTCAAAAGCTTCCAAGACCTTCAGTCTCCCTGTCCAAGCCTGGGTTAAGAAGCCATGAAGGCTCATGGTCTCTGTCCTGGCTTCCGTTGACTACACTCTATGCTGGGGGGACACTTGCAGAGATCTCCAGGTCCAGGATTTGGGGGCTGGGGACAGACCTGGGCCTGGGCCTCACATTCTCTTCTCCTCCCACAGCTCTGCGGGCTCTGGAAGCTGCTTTCCCAGGGGAAGAGGATGGCTACTGGATACCTGTCCCCCAGACCCCAGGTGAGTGGGGACTTCCTCTGGCCCTGACGATGTCCTGGGTGTCCAGGGGAAGCTCTCCTACTGGGTCTGCACGTCTTGCTACATGGGAAGCGAGGGAGCCTCTGGGTTCCTCCGCATCATGGCAGGGGTCAAGGTCCCTTCCTTTCTAAGGCTGAATCAGCCTTTTAGAGCCTGGGGACAGCTGCATTTGATGGGAAGCCGCCTTCTAGGGCACGAGCATCAGGAGAGAGAGAGATGGGGAACGGAGGCCACCATCAGCTGGGACAGCACATCTGTGGGGAGCGGTAGGCAGGGTCCCTGTCCCCTTAGTCACAGCTTTGGGAACGTGATCAGTGTCTGCATCAGAAATACAGAGCGGACTGGCCACTCGGGCTCAGGTGGTCCCTTGGAGAACAAGCCCTTTCCTGTGGACGTTTGTGAGTGACCCCGATGTCCAGTCAGTATCTGTGACATTGTCCAGTTGGGGCCCCTGGGGAGAGGTCCTCAGTCAGCCCTGGCCCCCCACATCGAAGTCCTGGTCATCGCGGGCACACCTGCTTTCAGGTGAGCCTGGTTGCCCTTGAGGCAGACACAGTCCCTGGGGACACTGAGGTTTCAGCTTGGAGCCGATGCTGGCCCCAGGTCTGTGAGGTCAGGGCCGCAAACAGCCAGCGGCTTGTCCTTTGGCAGCAGCAAAGCGGAGATGCCCCAGGGCCGGGCAGTGGCCCTTCTTTTCCTGTCTCCGCATGCACGTAAACGGAGCCGCTCAGACCTGGGTGGTCAGGCTGGGGGGTCCTGGTCTGTCCAGGCCACGCGGGATCATAAACCCCTTAGCAGCTCAGACCTGCGTCTTTATTTATTTTTTTAAAGATTTTATTTTTATTTATTTGACAGAGATCACAAGTAGGCAGAGAGGCAGGCAGAGAGAAGGGGAAGCAGGGTTCCCGTTGAGCAGAGAGCCCGATGCAGGGCTCAATCCCAGGGTCCTGGGATCATGACCTGAGCCGAAGGCAGAGGCTTAACCCACTGAACCCCCAGACGCCCAGATCTATGTCTTTAAAACCCCAACGGTACTTCTCCATCTGGGATTGCCTCTCTTCCCACGTCGCTCTCCCATAGATATACGTCATAAAAATCACGAGTCACGGAGACTTATTTTTAGTATTTAAAGGGCTTCCATTTTAACCTCACCAGGCAGCAAAAAGCAAAGAACCTGTGTCCCATGGAGAATTTTTCCTGTCTTCCCTGCCTGAGGTGATCCATTGTGGAATTACAATAACATAATTATATATATTTTTATTATAACTTTAAATAAATAAGTAATATTTATTTATTATAAATATATTTAATAGGGGCGCCTGGGTGGCTCAGTGGGTTAAAGCCTCTGCCTTCGGCTCAGGTCATGATCTCAGGGTCCTGGGATCGAGCCCCGCATCGGGCTCTCTGCTCAGCGAGGAGCCTGCTTCCCCCTCTCTCTCCGCCTGCCTCTCTGCCGCCTACTTGTGATCTCTATCAAATAAATGAATATATTTAAAAACTAGGTAGTGATATTTCACACTCATTTTTAATTGTGCACCTGTACGTATTAGCCACGAAGTTTGAAGCCATTAAAACCGTTTCCCTTTTTATTTAATCGCAGATTGACTCAAAGCCTTGCACTGAGTTCAGCAGGTGCTTAACCTGAGAGCCGCCTGGGAAGAGGGCAGTGGGAATGTCGGGGGTGCCCTGGGGAGGTTGCAGCAGTAGCTGCTGGCCTGGAAAAGGCCTGTTTTTTCCTACTTGACCTAAAATTCTTAAAAAAGATTTATTTGAGAGAGCAGAGTGCACGCAGAGCAGGAGCAGGGGGAGAGGGAGACGATCTCCAGCAGACTCCGCACGGAGCGGGGAAGCCCAGTGTGGGACTCGATCCTTGATCCCACGACCTGGGGTTTGTGACCTGAGCGGACATCAAGAGCTGGACGCTTGACCCACTGAGCCTCCCGGGAGCCCCCACTTTTTCTAACTCTTGCGGCAGCCCTGATCCTAACTTCCTCCTTCTGGGTGGAAGAAACAGAAACATTTAACATTGGGGTACCCCGTGGCTCAGTCCGTCAAGTGTCCAGCTCGTGCCTTCAGCTCAGGTCATGATCCCAGGATCGTGGGATCAAGGATGGAGCCTAGTGTGGGGTCTCCCTGCTCAGCGGGGAGCCTGCTTCCCCTCTCCCTGCCACTCCCCCTGCCTGTGGTCTCTTTCTCTGTCTCTGACAAATAAATAAAAAATCTTAAAAACAAGAACAACCAATGGGCCACACGTGCCGGTCCTGCCGGTGCCCTGGCGGAGTCTGACCCTGGGCTGCGCCCCGCTCCGGGTGGGCCGCCTCCCTCTGCGCGGCGGCTGCGCACGCGGGTGGAGGGGCCGTTCTTGAGCAGAACTGCTGTGCTGTTTCAGGAGTCGCTGTCCTGGGAGGATGTGGCCGTGGACTTCTCCCGCGAGGAGTGGGCGATGCTGGGTTCTGCGCAGAGACGGCTCTACAGAGAGGTGATGCTGGACACCTGCGCCCACCTGGCCGCCCTGGGTGAGACCGCAGCGCGAGCTCTCCCGCGGCTTTGTGCCCGCTCGCTCCGCGTCCGCGCTGTGCGGGGCGTGGGCTGGGAAGCGGGGTTTGTGGGGTGCACACCGCGGCGGTGTCTCCTGTGCCCGCAGGGCTCCTGGTGCGCCGGTCTCTTCCGCACACAGAAGGGCCGCGTTTCTCTGGTGTAGGATCGTCCGCGCTGCTGAGACGCACTGGGCCCCTAGGCAGAGATAGCGTCCCTGAGTCCTCTTGGCTCCAGAGTCATCATTAAAAAATTTCTTTGGGTAAAATTACATAGAACATAAGATCTGCCTTCTTAGTCCATCTTCAGGTATACAGTTCAGCGGCAGGAATCATCCTCAGGACGTTGTATAACCGTCAGCGCTCTTTCCAGAACCTTCTCCTCACCTCAGCGAGAAACCCCATACTCACTAGGCAGTGACTCCCCACCCTTACCCCAGCCCCCGCTCCCACCCTCTCCTCTCTGTCTGTGTGGACAGAACTCCTCTGGGGACCTCCTGGGAGTGGGGACCTGCACGATGTGTCCTCCTGGGTCTGGCTCCTCTCACTTGAGCCCTGTGTCCTCAGGGTCCCTCCACATCGTGGCAGGGGTCAGGTCCCTTGCTGAGGCTGGACCATGTTCCTGCATGGGGACGGACCATATTTTATTTATCTGCTTGTCCATAGATGGTCACTTGGGTCGTTTCGACTTTTCGGCCACCGTGAACATGGGTGGGCAAATAGCACCTCAGTTCCCAGCGTTCAGCTCCCTGGGGTCCATACCCAGGAGCGGAATTGCTGGGTCAGGTGGTGATTCTATGTTTACTTCCTCGAGGACCCTCCAGCTGTTTTCCACAGCACCGGCCAAGCGCAGGGATTCTGATTTCTCCACATGCTCTCTGAGACTTACTTTCTGCTTTTGCTTTTTATTTTTTATTTTTTTAAGGATTTTATTTATTTATTTATTTGACAGACAGAGATCACAAGTAGGCAGAGAGGCAGGCAGAGAGAGAGGGGGAAGCAGGCTCCCTGCCAAACAGAGAGCCCAATGCAGGGCTCGATCCCAGGACCCTGAGATCATGACCTGAGCTGAAGGCAGAGGCTTTAACCCACTGAGCCACCCAGGCGCCCTGCTTTTGCTTTTTAAAATAATCGTACCTGTCCCCCAGGTGCGAAGTGGTGTCTCCCTGTGGTTTTGATTTGCATTTCCCTCGTGGCTGAGAATGTCGAACATCTTTTCATGTGCTTGCTGGCCACTTGTAGATCTTTCTCAGGGAAATGTAACAGCCACAGGTTTCTAATTAGGAAATAAGATCTCCAGCTGGGTCAACATGTCACCTCTCCAGTGTACTCTTGCCTCTCGCAGGAGCACTGAAGAACCAGAGTTCCGATACGGGTGTTGACGATGGCGACATCACACTTTCCCCAACACAAGCCTCTCAGGCCACCAGTCCTTCCCCAGGGGTGGGGTGTCCACTCTTTCTACCAGTGGCGCCTTTCCACTGGGAACCAGGAGAAGCCGTGCGGAGGGGGGCACGAGGGACTTCCCAAACCTCCTGTTCAGGTGAGAGCAAGGCAGGTATGCGCCATTGACTGGGGGTGACATCTTGGAGACTGTCCGAGATCTCTCCACAGAGGCCGGACTCTGTCAGGAGAAGATGGAGGTCTTTGACTGCGCTTTCTCAGAGGCCTTCGGTTCGTCTCCAGCAACCTTGCCCTGTGCCCTAGCTCCTGCCTCCCGCTCTGGGTGCAGAGAGGAGACAGCCCCGTTCTGTCGTGAGGCTCTACCACCCGTGTTTCTCGTTATGCCTCTTCCCTCTCTGCTTTCTCGAGGATTCTTTCCCTCTGCCGTTCCCCTTCTCCCTCCTTTGGAGAGACATTCCTTCTATATGTACATTTTCTCCCGTTTTTCATCATTGTCCTGCTTCTTACCCTGCTTCCTGTCCTTAGGATCTCCTCCTGTTTTCCCCCTGTTGAGTGCAGATATTTGAACATGAATTCACATGTGCCTTGTGTATGTTGGAAGTATGTGTGTCCCACTGTTATTAAGTCAGACTTTCCTCCCCCTCCCCACCTCAATTTATTTCAGATTTGGAGACTAGCCTGAAAAGCCAAGAGTCAGTTTATAAGAAGGTGGTTTTGGAGGAAGAACCAGCTGGTGGTATGGATGCCAGAAAGCTCCCCAGAGAAGACTGGGAATGTGGTCAACTTGAGAAGAACCACGAAGACTCCCGCAGGCTTCTGAGGCAAATGGCGTACGCCCATGCGGAGGCCACTGCCTGGCACGAGTTTAGGGAAACCTGTAGCATGAACTCAGACCTTGCTTTATCACAAGGAGGTCTTAGAGGAAGACATTTCCATGACTGTGATCTTGATATTGGGAGTTCGGTAGCCGATCCATTCTTAAAACGTCATCAGGTGGGATATTCAGACCAGAGGCCCTGTGAAGGAAATGAATACGGAAAAGACATCAGCCCAGACAGTCCCTTTGCTCAGCACGAAAGAACAGGAACTTGTGTGTACCCAGAAAGGGGGGAGTCATTTAATCATAGTGTGGCTCTTACGACTCACAGCACGGCGGGGAAACCCTATGAATGCTACCACTGCGGGAAAATGTTTAATCGGAGGCATTCGCTGAGTGAGCATCAGAGAATACATACTGGAGAGAGACCCTATGAGTGTCAGGCATGTGGGAGAGCCTTTACGCACAGCTCAACCCTCACACGGCACTTGAGAACTCATACTGGAGAGAAGCCCTACGCGTGCAGTGACTGTGGGAAAGCCTTCAACAGGATTTCGTCTCTTACCCAACATCAGAGAATTCACACAGGGGAGAAGCCGTACAAATGCAAGGACTGCGGGAAATCCTTCTGCCAGAGTTCTTACCTGATCTTGCACAAGAGAACGCATACTGGTGAGAAGCCCTACGAGTGTAATGAGTGTGGAAAGGCCTTCAGTGATCGCTCCTCGCTTAACCAACACGAGCGAACTCACACTGGTGAGAACCCCTATGAATGTAATCAGTGCGGGAGAGCCTTCAGCCAGAGGTCTTCCCTCGTTAGGCACGAGAGAACTCACACTGGAGAGAAACCGTACAGCTGTCCTGAATGCGGGAAAGCCTTCAGCCAGAGCTCCTCCCTCATCACCCACCAGAAAACTCACACTAGTCAGAAAACCTATAAAATAATTGACTGTGGGAAAGCTTTCTATCAGGGCAGCCACCTTCTTGGATTTTAGAGAACGCTTGCTGCTCTGTGAAGTGACTCCTAGCCTTCCACTACGGAAGGGTGGTTGGGTTTTGCCCGTCTGATGTTCTGTTTGAAAAGAAGTGGGCGTAGGCCACACTCTTGAGGAGAAGCAGGGAGGTCCGGATCTGAGAAGGGACCTTTTACTGGGGAAAATTAGCACTGAGCCATGCCCAGTGCCTGACGTTTTGGAGAAGATTGATGCACGTGAACGCTAACATGAAGTGTGATTTTGCTGAGAATTGTCGCACTGATTTCGTTGTTGAAACTAAAGATACTCTGTTTCAGCCTTTTGTTTGAAAATTCAGTATTTTCGTTTCAGTGGTCTGTTTCAGTATTTTACATAGTCATCCTGCCCCTGTTGGTCCCGCAGCTCGGTCCTACCTTGTTTCGTGCCCTGCTACGGCAAAGCAGAATGTGTGCTAACACGGAAAGAGCTTCGGGTGCAAAGTGGAAAATGAAGAGTGCAAAATGGTGTGTGCGATTCTATCCAGTGGAGTCAAGATGTGTATGTGTGTGCGAGGGCACAGAGGCTGGACAGGGCTGTGGAGGAGTGAACAGAATTTGTCAGAATCACCTGCTCATGTGTGATTTTTCTACCTTCTGCCCTTTCGTTTGGTAGTGCTGCAATGGTCTTGACAGTCAGTAGAAATCAGACGACCCCGAGGGATATCAAGTTCTTTGACCCGTCAGGGAGGGCTGTGGCCGTCATGAGGGGTGGCTGCAGTGCAGTAGGTCCTGGGACAGGGGAAATGGAGCAGCCGGGGGTGGCCTGGGAGAAGTCCCCACCATGAGGTGGACCTGGCAGAGTGGAGACCACGAGCTCTGGTGTGCGTCAGTGTCAACATTCACTGGTCGCTTGCTCCGTTTCCAGCCTCACTCTAGCTCTTACACGTGGTTCCTCGTTTAATCTGAACAAGCCCATGAGATGGGAGCTGTTCACGTCCCTACGTGACAGAAGGGGAAACAAATAAAGTAACTTGTCCAAAGTCAGACAACTAGAACGTGGCAGAGCCAGGATCTGAACTTGAACAACCTGGGCAAGGTGTGCCCACATTTGGGCACAGGGGAGCTGTGTTTTCTAAATTCCCCCTTGGGAGCCTCCTGACTTCCATCTGAGTCTTCCCTCTCTGGGGAGCTGATGGATGGTTGCCTGTCAGATCTCCTTCCAGCTAAGTGAAACCCGATCACATTGGCATTGTTGCCTTTCTCCACGGTGGAGATCCCTCATCTGGAATCCATGTAGAGCCTACTGGGGCCAATGGGTGTTTCTTGAAGGGCTCTGTGGACTGTCTTGAGGTGGATACGGAACGTGTGCTGGGGCACAGTGTGTCCTCTGGGGCAGCGTCTCACTTTCATCCCATTCTGAGGACTGGCGGATGGGGTGCCATGAGTGCACTATTTCTCAGTCTTGATCCCTCGCTGCCTCCAGCAATTATTTGTAGAGAACCTGAACTTGTGCAAGATGGCTGTGCGTAAGAAAGACGAGGTGTCTGCCCTCCCTGCACATATGCCCCCATACGGTGGAAGCAGGGTGGCCTCGTGGGCTGTGACATATGCATTCGCCCAAGTGTGTCTCTCAGAAAGGTTCTGCAGTTGGTTGGATACTCTGCTGTATCCATCTTGATAGTCTTAATAACTTTGAACAAAGGATCCCCTCCCCCACTACGTTTTTATTTTGCAGCGACCCTGGCTCACTGTGTAGCCAGGCCCGGGATGGGGCGGGGGGCCAGGATGCACATGAAACAGCTAACTACACACTCTACTTAAATCATTACAGATTTTGGTAGTGCTCTGGGGGACTTAGGATGCTGCTGTGATAGAGGATACGAGAGGGACCAACCCCAGGGCCTTCTGAGAACCTGATACTTGATTGGAGATGTGAGTCTGGAGCATCCAAGGGCAGTAATTTAACCAGAGGCAAGCTGAAGTTTAGCTTTGTTTTCATGTATTTAACAATATACATATTTACAAGGGTGTCTGTCCAGCTCGGTCGGTAGAACGTGCAACTCTTGATCTCAGAGTCGTGAGTTCAAGCCCCACGTTGGTTGTGGAGCCTACTTAAAAATATATTTACAATGTTCGTTTTTGATTTCTCTGACTCAAAAGTATTCTGAGAGAGAGTATATGTTTTTTTTTAAACTTTTGGGTGTTTCAATGCCCTTCTCCCTCTTTTTAAAAACAAATTCTTTTTCTTGTCTGATTGCACTGGCTCAGTGCTTTAGTACCGGGCTGAACAGGAGTGTTGAGAACAGACCTCCTTGCTTTGTTCCACATCGTAGGGAAAAGCGTCCGGTCTTTCACCATGGAGTGCAGTGTTTTCTGTGGGCTTCCTGTAGATTTCATCATCTTTATTCAGGTTCTGCTTTCATCGTGCTGTGGTCTGAGAAAACTGGTGGGATTTAGTACAGTTTAGTGGGATTTAGTACAGTTTAGAAAGTTACTCGCTGTATGTTCTGTGGAAATGTTGCAGGACAGTTTCAAACCCCTCCCCTTCTCCCGGGGTTGCGATTCTCATTAACACACGCTCTTGGGAGGAATGCAGAAAACCAGGCCTCCTAATGTTTCACAGAAGGATGCTTATGTGGGCCGAACTTCTCACCAGAATATCTTCTGTCTACAAAATGCCACATTTCAAACACAAAGACGATGTTCAAAAATCTGCCTGGGCGGATTGTAGGAGCACCTGGAAAGCTCAGCATTGTCTCAGGAAAAATGAGGTTGGGAAGAGGCGTTCTTGGTGCCGTGACCAGAGCCGTTTTCCTCTGATTCGGACCCACAGCGTGAGCTTCCTGCCACTGCTCTAACAAGTCACACATTCAGTGACTTAAAACAGCCGATTTATTTAAAAGTTCTGGAGGTCAGAGGTCCAAAACCAAAGTACTGGCGAGGCTATGTTCTTTTTGGAGAGCCTAATGGAGAATGTGTTCCCTTATGTTTTCTGGTCTCTAGAAGCCACTCAAATTCCTTGGCCCCACCATCTCCCCTCCGTCCTCCTTGCCAGGAGCGCGGGGTCTGCCCATCTCTGAGGACTCCCGCCCTCTGCCTCCCTCTTGTGAGGCCCTTGTGAGGACCCTGGGACCCCCGGGAACCCAGGGTCACCCTCACCTTGGAGCGTTAATCACTTCTGCAAAGTCCCTTTTGCCACACGAGGTGAGGTGACGTGTAACGGTCCCTGTGATTAGGGCGTGTGCACGGTTAGAATGCCTTTATGTCGCCTGCCGAACCTTTCCCACTTTGCTTTATGACGTGGGGTTGAAATGGGGTGGAAATCCTGCGAACCAGGTCTGCTGTGTAGACTCCCCCGACAGTAGAACCTGCTCACCGAAGGAAGAGGCTGCACGAGGGAGACCGGGTCTTGCCCCTTCTTGTCCCTGTCACTGCTGGCAGCTTTGAGACCTTGATCTGTGAATCACACCCTACCTTGACTCACACTTCTTTCCCTGGGGGTTACTATAGTTTTTCCCCTTTTCTCTAGTTGCAGTGAACGTTTTGCAAGAATTCACAGACCAAGTTCATTTTTCACCTTAACAAATGAAATGACATGTCCTTTATTATTTATTTAAAAAAATATTTTTTCTTTTTTAAAAGGTTTTATTTATTTGACACAGAGAGAGAGAGATCACAAGGAGGCAGAGAGACAGGCAGAGAGAGGGGGGAAGCAGGTTCCCCGCGGAGCAGAGAGCCCGATGCGGGGCTCGATCCCAGGACCCTGGGACCATGACCTGAGCCGGAGGCAGAGGCTTAGCCGACTGAGCCCCCGGCGCCCCCGCACGCCCCTATGAGAGCTGCTTACAGGACGTTTATCTGAACACAGGGCAGGCGGACCGGGGAGCTGGAGGTCCAATCCCGGACCCAGTCCTAGGGCAGACTCCTAAATAACGAATTAGTATTCGTTATTAATCCATATTAAGCAAAAAAGCATATAATCATTATTTTCAATAGTTTATTAAATGCATTAAGTAAATCTTTTCAAGAACATCGTTCGCGAATCGAAGAGCGACGCCGGAATCTGCAGGCGGCGCGAGCGGGCGGAGCGCCTTGGCTGTCCACCTGTTCAGGGGATGAAGGGTTTTCAGGTCCGTCCCAAGGCGTCCCGCAAGCTACTTCGTCGTTTCTCAGCGGAAACAGGAATTCCGTTGCCTTCGGGACACCAGCATTTCATACTGCAAAGCCCCGGGGACGCCTCAGACCCGGGCCGGCCCGCAGAGCGCGCCCCCGCGGACTTTAGGGCTGCTCCGCCCCAGCCCTTCCGGGCCAGGGGCCGGGGACCGGGTTTGCTGACCTGCGGCGGCGGGTCGGGCAGGGGCGGGGCCTCTGGGGTCAAAGGTCGCCGCGGCCCCCGCGCTCGCCGGCCTCCACGCGGTGACGTCACTGTGGCGGGTCTTTGTTCTTAAGCAAGGCCCGGGGACACGGTGACCTCGACCCCAGGCCTTCCGGTCCCGTCCGTTCTCGCCCCGGCTCCAACAAGGGGCGCTCCGCGGGGACACTGAGTCGGGACCGCCCGGCCCAGGAGAAGGACGCGGGCTGAGCGCCGAGGGGCGGGGAGACGCCGGACCCGCCGCGCCGGGTGGGGGTTCCGCGGGCAGCGCGCGTCCGGAGCGGGCGGGTCAGCCGCGTGTGTCCGGGCGGCCTGTCACTCAGGTGCAGAGGCGTGGTCTTGGAGAACTGTCCAATCAGAGCGACAGGGGCGGTTCTCGGAGAACAATCGGGGCTCCTGGGTGGTGCCCGGGGAGCTAGCCAATCAAGGGCTTGGGTCCGGAGCCCTGCCCAATCAGCGGCCCCAGAGGCGGGTCTCGGAAAACTATCCACGGAAAACCAGCCCGGGGAGAGGGAGGTCCCCGAGTACCGTCCAATCAGGCGCGGGGGCGGGCGCGCCGGCGGCCGCGTGGACGTGGCTCTGGGCCCGCCCGGGCGCTCCAGCGCACCTCCCCGCGCGGCCCCAGGTGTCCCGGGCGCAGCGCTCTCACCTGCCCGGCCCGCGGGGAGGACGCCCGGAAGCTCGGAGCCGGGCGGGAGATGGTGAGTGAGCGCGACCCGGGCCGAGACCGGGAGGGTCGGGCTCCAACCGGCCAGAACCGGCTTCCTGCGGCCGCGGGCCCGGGGGTCCCGACCCCAGTCTCCGCCCTCGGCTGGGGGCCTCGGGGACTCAGTCCCGGGCCGGCTCCTCCGTCCCGGGCCGGCTCCTCCGCGAGGACAGCCTCGGGGCGGGGGGGAGGGGCGGGCGAGGAGCGCGCGGAGCCCTGCAGGGGCCCTGGGCCCGGGGGACCCCCTCGCAGGCCCTCGGCCCCAGGGGACCCCGGTTCTCGCTCCCGGAACCAGAGTCCGGCTGGACGCTGCGCCCAGGGCCCGGGCGGCCTCCTGCACGGCCCGCGCGGGGGGTGGGCGGCGCCCTTGGCCCGGGGGCGCCGGGGCGAGACCCCGCGGACGCGCGTCCGGCTGCGGCCGCGGGGGTGCGGAGCCGCCCCGCGCGCCTCACGAACGGAGCGCGCGGCGAAGGCGGCTGTTCTCGGCGGAGAGCATTTCCGAAAACTGAGGAAATGTCTTTAAGGCCGTTTGTGGGGCGTTTTCACGGCGTCCCCGCGCGGGGCGAGTTTCCGGGGTCAGTCCCCCGAGTGGCGGCGCGTGCGGCCCGGGGCCTACCCGGGGACGAGGACGACCCAGAGAGAGCGCGTCCCTCCGGCCGCGGGCGAGTGGACCCTTGCCGCGAGCGCGCGGGGTCGGTCCTGGGTGGCCAGAGCGGAGGTGGGTGGGGGGGGCTCGGCTGTCGGTGGCCAGAGCCGGGGGCGGCGGTGGCGGAGTCGCCAGTGTGTCCTCCGCCGGGACGTCGGGCAGCACGGCCCGCTGCCCTCGGTGACACCTGGCTTCGGGCCACGCCGCCCTGGCTGGGGCGGGGGTTGCTGGCTTGGTAACAGCCAGCCCCCTCCCCAAGAACGTGGGCCTTCTCTCCATTGGTTTCCTCGCGCGCGCTGCTCTTCATGTTTTCAGATTTTCCCTTTCGGTTCTTCCCCAGCCTTCATTTTATTTATTTAATACTAATGAAGTTTGGTTTGTACCACGGCATGTGTTAGCTTTTTAAAAATGATTTTCCAACTTACTGTTGCTGTTAATTAGGTAAGGAAGGGGGGGTCTGGGTGGCCCAGTCGGGGAAGCGTCTGGCTTTGGCTTAGGCTCCCAGGGTCCTGGGGTCAGCGCCCCGCATCGGCCCCTTGCTCAGCGGGGAGTCTGCTTCTCCCTCTCCCTCTGCCTCTCTCTCGGCTTGTGCGCTCTCAGTCAAATAAATAATTTGACTTATTAAAAATTTTCTTCAATTTATGTAGAATAAATTTAAATAAAAATTTACTTTAAAAAGATTCAGTCATAAAATTGGGTTTATCCTAAAGCTTTATCCTGAATTCTTACTAAAAATCTACTCTGTGCCATCATCCTGTGTATACAGTTTTTAGAATTAGGCACAAAGGCGGGTGTTTCTTTTCTGGTACCGTGCCTTCGTTATTTCCTGCTGGTGCTGATCGGATCTGTAGGAGAATGTCGTCCAACACTGAGGTGCTGGGCAAACCCGATTTCTGCCGAATTATTTTCGGGGAAACCATGAGCTTCATACCATTTATACAGTCTTTGTTCCGTGTTCAACCTTCTTTTCTTGGTTTTCCTTTATCAGTTATGTGTGTTAACTACCATTGTTTCCCGATGGTAAGATTTTTTATGTATGACTGTTGAATTTTATAAAACTTGCTTTTGGCAACTCTTAGGATGATTACAGGTCAATCCCATGAATTGATTTCAGAGTTTTCCATTTTATAATAAAGCGTCAGCACAGGGGCTTATGACCTCGGTACGTTGGCAGACGCCTTACAAAGCGGGCCTCCGTGAGATGAAATCTGACCCTGGATGCAGACCTCTCACACCAGAAACCCCACTTGAAGTGATGCCCGGGGCAGGGCCCGTCCCTCTCGGGAGGGAGCCGGCATGTGGAGTCCGGAAGGGCTGATCTGCGTGTTTGTAGTTCTGCGTGTGCACTTCCCTGCACGCGGGTGTGTCGTTACGTGTGTGCACTCACGTGTGTTTCTGAGCACTTAGGCCCCCATTTGCAGTGCGACCTCCATGGCTACTCCTGCTCTCCTTTACTCGGCCCCGCAGTCAGTCACGTGTCTGTGTCCGCAAGAACACGGGTGCGGAGAAACGTACAAACACACACGTGGGGATATGCAGACCCCCCGGCACCTTTACTGGGGCACATTTTCCATAGTACTTATGTTTGATTTCCTTATTGACTGTTTTCCTCCGAGGGAATTTAAATCCACAGGGTTCAGAGTCTTTGTTGTGTTCAGTGCCGGTATGAGGACCTGTGTGCCTGCAGCCTGAATGGGTTTTTGGTCCACGAAAGAGCTAGAAGTCAGACCCTCAAACAGGGCAGGCCTGCGTGAGACGCGGCTTTGCTGGGAGCAGGAGCGTGAGGGTGTAAGTGGACGAGGGCTCTCCACAGTGCCCTGCGGACGTCGGCGTCTCTTCTTACCACCGCGGGGGACGCCGTCCCAATAGCAAAACCACCGTACGGTGTGGGTCCAAGGGCGGGTGTTCGAGGACTGTGTTCTGCGTTCCCTCTGCTCTGAACCGGTGTGCGCATCTGCTTTGCAGAATCCCTGGGCACACATAAACTAATGTGCACAAGCTTTTTTTTGCCAAGTCTTGCATATTTGGGGTCTCAGTGCGCATTTTTAATATAGATTTTACTTATTTATTTGGCAGACAGCACAAGCAGGCAGAGCGGCAGGTGGAGAAAGGGGGGGGGAAGCAGGCTCCCCGCCGAGCAGGGAGCCCGATGTGGGGCTCGATCCCAGGACCCTGGGATCATGACCTGAGCTGAAGGCAGACGCTTATGACTGAGCCACCCAGGCGCCCACTCAATGCACATTTAAAAAATTAGTACTTTAAAAATTAAATAAATAAAAAAATAAAAAATTAATATTGTGATCAAGTATTTGATGGTTTCGAGCTGGGTGTGTTGGGCGTCCCTTGTCTCCTCCGTCTGTGGGGGTTGCTAGATCAAAAATGCTGCAGATTTGGTGTCGGGCGAGGCCCTTCGTCCTCGTTCACGGACGCCCTCGTTCACGGTCTCCTCACTGTGCCTTCATGTGGCGGATGGGGCGAGGGCGCCCTCATAAGGGCACTCATCCCATTCATGAGGGCTGCACCCTTGGGACCTGATCCCCTCCCAGAGGCCCCACCTCCCAGTCCCGTCACACTGAAGTCAGCATTTAACATGAATTGGGGGGGGCGCAGAAACATTCCGTCTCTAACAGTCCCCAAGACCACCTTTCAGTTCAGAGATTTGTTAGGAGGACTCTCGGGACCCGGCACGTAGCTGTGTTCACGGCTCTGACTATGATAGCACGAGGGTACAGAGCTCAGTCAGCAGACGGGAAATGTCCCGAGGAGACCAGGGCCAGGGCTCCAAGGGTCCCCTCCGGTGGCATCATGCAGGCTATGCTGAGCTCTCCCGGCAGCCGGGCATGACGGCACGTGGGGAGTGTTCTACAAGGGAAGCTAATGAGAGACTCAGTTGGCAGGTGTTTTAATGGGGGCTGGTCCCGGAAAGCCCCTCTGCCCAGCACGGACCAGGATTCCATTCTCCCAGAAGGAAAGCTGGTCTTCAGCACAAAAGACACAAGGGGCCTCCCCCAGCAGAGTGGTGGGAAGCCTCCCTAGACCCCGTCCCTGTGAACCAGCCAAGGGCCAACCTTGGAAGCAGGGCTTCGTAAGGATAAGGACCCTCAGGCCTGTTCAGGTGTCACTTCTGAACAGGCCTGTGCCTTTGGCCTTGGACGAGACCTTACAGCAACATCATCACGTGTAGTGCCCTCTGTAGCTGGGTGAGACCAAGCTAGGTATGGATTTTGGTTGTACCGTTAAGGGGGTCCTGGACTCGCCCCATTCAATAAATTCCATTAACCAGAAGGGTAAAGGTCTTGGAATGTTAGGGGGCCTCGTCGTCACAGTTTCTGTATTTCGTTTTTCTGTTTTCTTTTCCACTTGTCCTTGGGTATCTGTTCCCGTAGGGCACAGCTCTGGCCGGAGGTTGCAGCCGACCCGAGCGTCTCCCCGGGGTAAGAGGGTGTCCTGGTGGGATGTGCGTGAGGCAGCCCGGTCAGCAGGTCCCCACGGTGGCCGATTTTAAGTAATTCAGTCTGGTCCTCGCTCGGAGGGACTGCCTGTGGTGGTCAGCGTCAGACACTTTGGTGCCCACGTCACGCGTTTGCCCACCTCGCCAGTGTGGCCGGCATCGGGGGGTGACGTGCGCAGAGAGAAGCAGACTGAAGGGCTTGATTTCGGGTGGTTTCATCGGAGAACGAGGGCCTCCTCGCTGGCCGCTGTAAGAGACCCAGCTGGACCACCCCGACATTTTCATCGCCTGTAGGACCTCCGCCAAGTGCCCTAGCTCCGCCGTCTTCCCAGAGTCAGAGTCCTGTTCCGGGTCAGGACGGTGTGCGCTAAGGCGGCAGCAGCCCGCTGCGGGCCCCTGGGGCGCGAGCTCGCAGTCCAGTTCAGGCGGCTGGGAAGTCAGCGCTCCCCAGATCACTAGGGGCCTTTCTTAGCAGCAGCAAAGCCCACGCACCGCACGGTCAGAAAGTTGTGTTCCGAGGCGCAAGGACGACTTTCCCAAGCCCCTGCTGTCCCGTGTCTGCATCCACACGAGCCACAGCTGGGTGGTGGCCAGTCTGACGGTCAGCAGAAATCGGGCGTCAGAATCGCTCTTGGATGAACTGAAGACTTGCTCTTGAAGTTCCCAGAGTGTATCTCCGGGTGGAGATTGCTTGTCTCTTCATTGTTTCCCTCCTGTTTTGAACCTCCAGGAGGTCAAAACTCCGTTAAAAATAAATAAATAAATAAATAAATAAATAAGGCATTTGCTGCAGGGACCTCAGCTTGTTTCTAAGGCTTAGAGTTTAAATACCACCCCTGTACCGGTGGTACCAAGCAGGCAGGCCGGGTCCTGTCAGTACCTTTTCTCTCTACCCACGGGGATGGTCCCTCTGGTGTTTATGAAATCACACGTACACCTGTGTCAGCTTATCTACGCGCAGGTGCGGTAGCCACAAAGGAGAACCATTTTAAGGGAAAAAAAAATCCCCTTCCTCCCTTTCCTAATCACAAGTTCATTAAAGCCTGTGTTCATTTTGTATGGTTCCGGTAACACATTACCGTAAACAGGGGGGCTTAAAAACGTACTCTCTCAGAGTTTGGGAGGCGAGAAGTCCAAAATCAAGGTGGCAGGAGGACTGTGCGCCTGCGCCTTGCATCTCGAAGGTTCCGTGGCTCCCGTCGTCTGTGTGTGACAGCGTCACTCCCGTCTCTGCAGCCCATCTGTGTGGCCGTCTTCCCTGCATGTCTCCGGTCTCACGTGGCATTTTCTTCTGAGAAGGCCTCCAGGCAGCTTGGATTGGGGCCTATCCCAAGGGCCTCGTCCTCACTTGGTTACACATGCAGAGATCCTTTTTCCAAGAAAGGCCACATTCACAGGTTCCGAGGGTTTAGGATTTCAGTGTACCTTTTTGGGAGACACAGTTGAAGCCACAGTGAGGCCCTGGTGTTAAATCAGCATTTACGGGGGTGACATCACAGCTGCCAGGGAGGATCCGGGCTCTGATGCCTACAGGAGGGTGTGGCAGCCCGGTGGCAACCAGGGAGAAGAAAAGGTAGAGGATCCCTGCCCGTTAGGCCCTTGGTTTACCCCAGGTTTTGCTCCAGCTCTAGAAACTGATTTTTTTTTTTTGCTCATCCATCATTTACCTTGGTAACTTGGGGGGCCCCTTCCTGCCTGGAGGAGTGAACAAAAACCAAAGACATCACCAAAGCTGTGCTTTTGCTTCTCTTGTTCAGAGAGCATGGCCGGAAGCAGCCAGGAGATCCAGCGCTAGGCCTCCTGGGTCTGTACCCTCCATTTTTACCTCGTGTCAGCTCTTGCTTCACAACAGACAGCAGCTCGGCCGCTTGCCTCCTTCCCCCCTTCCCCCCCAACAGGTGACTTCTACCCCCTGGGGCACCCGATCTCTGCCATCTCCTCCCCGGCGCCCCTCCTCGTCCCAAACAGTGCTTTTGCTATATTGCAGCAAGTCGGGGTGTTCTAGCAAATTCCACCTCCGATGCCAGCTGTGATCGGTGTCTCCAAGGCCACCCTTGTGTCTTGCTGGTCAGACCCCCGTGATTTAGCATATAGTTTTATTCATGACTGTGATGTGTTACAATAAAACAATGCACAAGGGAACAAGGATATGGAGAAAGCCCTGAGGGAAACCAAGTGTCAGTTTTTAAGAGTTCTTTGCTGGCAGAGTCACCCAGAACGCACCCAGAAACGAGTCATGGGAACACATGGAATGTTGTCTGCTGGGGGCGCTCAGTAGACACTCGGTGCCTGGGGCGCCTGCTCCAGGCTTCCAGAAGGAAGGCAGGTTCAGTATTCACAATGTCACGGGCACAGCGCTTTAGACACAGTGGGTACCATCAGGGTGCGGTGAAGCCTGAAACCCAGGCTCCCAGATACCAGCCTTGCCAGGAGTCCTGTCTAAGGATAGAGCACAGGCCTGGGAGGTCACGCTGTCTGGACAGTAGATGAGAGTCATGGAGGAAGCCCTATGGGTTCAGCTGACTCGGGAGCCTCCCGTTGGTCCCCGGGCCAGAGAGAGGGGTTTCCTTGTTATTTCCTACTTTTCTAATTCCTACTCTGTTGAATAGGTAGATTTTGGCATCAGAACGTTGAAATACAGTATTGGCTGCTCATGGATGTCCATGGGTTGAGGAATTAAAACAAAAAAACAACCAGTGTTTAAAGAAAGAATGCAGTTCAGTGGTTCCTGTGTTCTTGGGGGAACAGGAGGGAGGGCTGACATGCTCATGTGCCCAACAGGGGAGGGACACGGAAAGGAGAGAAGTTGAGAGTATGGCCTGAAGGATGATGGACGGGGGGTGCTGCTTCTCCCTGGAACTTGATACAGGGGAGGGGTTCCTCTGTGGGAAGGCACTGCCTAATCCTTTATGTATCTTATAATCTTAGGCAAACTCACTGTCAGATATTTTTGACTTCAGTTAACTCCTTTGCAGGGTGGGAATTTTAACCTTATCCTCAAGGTCAGCAAGAATACTCTCCCGTGGTTCTGGTGGAAAGAGCTGTTTTTGCCATCGTATTACATTTGCTCTGTGTGTGGGGGGAGGGTAGGGCAGGGCACGGAGACTTGGGAGCGCAGGGAATGCATGCATCGGAGTTCTCACATCTGTGTCCTCTTTCCTGAGCTCTGACCTCTCAATAACTTTCCATCCCCTTCCTGTATTACACAAATATATTAACAAGACTTCTTCCAAAGGAATTTTATCATTGAGCCAGCAGAAAGGGTCTGCGTATGGCCTGGAGTTCTGTAGGATGATGTAGTTAGCCGGCCTCTGCTGTAGGTCGATCCCATTAAGCCTCTTGGGTTTAGTGAGGAGAATGGAAGGAAAAGTTCCCAGTCCTTCAGTTTGTGCTTATTTCATAAAACCTCACCCAGGTTTGACCTGGGGCTTGACATGGCGCGTAGTGATGTCGTGCGTAACAGGGAAGGAGTCGAAGTACTTCGTATCACAAGAGATCCATGGGTCTTAAAATGCAAACCTTAGTTTCATGTGCAGAGCATTTCTGTGACTTCTCAATGCGGTCTGAAACCTTTGGTTAAAGAAGAGTGAGACTTGACTTGGTTGCCATAAAAGTGTAAAGATAGGTTCTGTGGGAGGTGGAGCTATTAAATTTGTGAGGAGGTGAGTGTGGACAGAGTAAGAGATTCGGTGAGTGAGGCATGGAGTAGATTTCAGGTGACCACAGAGTCTTATCTAAATTCCCGTGAATTGAATCCGGTTGCTTAGTGAGTCTCAACTTTCCTTCTGCGCATCTCTTGGGTGTTGTAGGACTCAGTGGTCTTTGAGGATGTGGCCGTGGACTTCACCCTGGAGGAGTGGGCTTTGCTGGATTCTGCTCAGAGGAAGCTCTACAGAGAGGTGATGCTGGAAAACTTGAAAAACCTGGCTTCAGTGGGTAAGAATGACCTCATCCCTTCACTTACTCAGAGAACAAGCATTTTGTGCACATCAAGCCTTTTTCAAGATTTGAACTGTGGAGGGGCACCTGGGTGGCTCAGTCCTTAAGCGTCTGCCTTCGGCTCAGGTCATGATCCCAGGGTGTCCTGGGTTCAACCCCCGCATCACATTCCCTGCTCCGCGGGGGGCCTGCTTCTCCCTCTCCCACTCCCTCTGCTTGTGTTCCTGCTCTTGCTGTGTCCCTCTCTGTCAAATAAATAAAATCTTAAAAAAAAAAAGATTTGGACTGTGGAAAGGGAGTATAGTAGTCATAAGACAGGGTCACAACCACCATAGAGCTAGCATCTGGTAGTTTCTGCGTGAGAAGGAGACTCTATCTGTACAGCTCCCTGTGTGTCATCGGTGAATATAGATTTCATGGGTCATTAACGAGCCCAGTGGCGTTTATGTAATCGTGTGAGAATTCTGTGTTTATGAGATTCCTTACCACCTTGACCCCTTGTACTTGTTATCGGTAAGGTCCTGACCCAGCTAAACCTCCTCAGTGCCCTCTTGACCAACAGGTTCCTTCTTTCTTTAAACCTTGTTCCCTTTTTGCTTTCAGATGATGACACTCAATTTAAAGCCAGTGGGTCAGTTTCTCAACAGGATGTTTATGGGAATAAATTGTTCAAGGAACATAAAATAGCAGAGTTCACCAGAAATGATTCCTGGACCTCTGTTTTAGGGAAAATTTGGGAAGAACTTAGCACTGAAGATCAGCACACAAAGCGGGGGAGACAGCTGAGGTGAGTTGCGCTCACAAGAGAAAGCGATATTCCAGGAGGGTTCTCAGTATGTCATGAAATTGAAAAAGCAAAGGAAACCCCTACAGGAGCCTAGATCAAATCTGTTTACTCACAGGATTTTTAGAGAAGGATTTCCTTAAATACGATGTTGATGTTGAGGGTTAAACACCTAGTTCAGTTGAAAACAGGAGGAAAAGCCACATTGAAGAAACACGGTTTTCGTAATTCCTATGGTTGAATCCTTTTCCGTGATACTCCGTTATTCTGCCTTATCGGGCAGGGTAGAAAGCCTGCACATCCACTGCAGTTGGTGAAAATGTAATCCCAATACTTATTTGTAAGTAACGAGAAATCATTAATCAAACCGTTGGTGGTAACCTGCTTCTCACTCTTCGCAGAAGTCACGTGGTGGAGAAACTCTCTGAAAGTAATGATCCGTGTGGGGAAGGCTCCAGTCGGATTCCCAGTTGTGATCCGTATCAGAAGACTGTGCCTGGAGTGAAGGAGTGTGAGCGTAGTGCGCACGGGAAAGTCTCTGTGCATCTCTCCTCCCTCAAGAGCCACGTCGCCGTACACCCCGGGCACAAACCGTTTCAGTGTCGGGAGTGCGGGCGGGCCTGTGGTTGTCGGTCACACCTGCGAATGCATGTGAGGACCCACGACGGAGAGAGAACCTGTGCCTGTAAATTATGTGGAAAAACCTTTCCTCGTACTTCGTCCCTCAACCGGCACATGAGGATTCATACTGCCGAGAAGACTTACGAATGTCAGCAGTGTGGGAAAGCCTTCATCGACTTTTCCAGTCTTACCAGTCACGTGAGAACTCACACAGGAGAGAAACCCTATAAATGTAAGGAATGTGGGAAAGCTTTCAGTTATTCCTCAACTTTCCGAAGGCACATGATAACGCACACGGGAGAGAAGCCCTATAAGTGTAAGGAATGTGGGGAAGCCTTCAGCTATTCCTCGACGTTTCGAAGACACATGATCTCACACACGGGGGAGACACCCCACAAGTGTAAGGAATGTGGAGAAGCCTTCAGTTACTCCTCTGCATTTCGAAGGCACATGATAACGCACACGGGAGAGAAGCCCTATGAATGTAAACAGTGTGGGAAAACCTTTATTTACCTGCAGTCCTTCCGGAGACACGAAAGGATTCACACCGGAGAGAAACCCTACGCGTGCAAACAATGTGGGAAAACCTTCATTTACCCCCAGTCCTTCCGAAGACATGAGAGGACTCATGGTGGAGAGAAACCCTATGAATGTGGCCAGTGTGGGAAAGCATTCAGCCATCCCTCGTCCTTCCGAGGACACATGAGAGTGCACACCGGAGAGAAGCCTTACGAGTGCAGTCAGTGTGGGAAATCTTTCAACTGGCCCATATCCTTAAGAAGGCACACGAGGACACACATGAGGGAGAAACCCTATGAATGCAAACAGTGTGGGAAAGCCTTCCGTTTGTCAGCTTGCTTTCGGGAACACGTGAGAATGCATCCTGGAGACAAATCGTATCAGTGCAGGCTATGTGGGAAAGCGTTCTATTGCCACCTCTCCTTACAAAAACATATGAGGAGGCACACTGCGGAGAAGCTCTACGAATGCAAGCAGTGTGGCAAAGCTTTCAGCTGGCCTGAGCTCTTGCAGCAGCACGTGAGGACACACACTGCTGAGAAACCCTACGAGTGTAAGGAATGTGGGAAAGTCTTCAAGTGGCCCTCGTCCCTGCCAATACATATGCGAGTCCACACTGGAGAGAAACCTTATGAATGCAAGGAGTGTGGGAAAGCCTTCAGTTGTTCCTCGTCCTTAAGAAGACACGTGAGGATACACACCACCGAGAGACACTACTTCGGGGATGCGGGAAACTCTCCCGCCAATGAATTCATGCCTCATGCGTCAGGAAATCCACACCAGGAGAGAAATCTTACCCAGCCTGTAAATATGGTACCACCTTTGTGACAACCTCATCGGGGTGGACCTACGGGCCGTGTATCTCCAGATCTTTTACAGATGAACACTTAGGGGAGAACTAGCTCTGCAAGTATTCTGTGAGCTGTCATTCAAAATTTTGCAGGTGGTGTTTCTTCCCTACGTTTCCATAAATAAATCTTCTATCTTTACGGCGTGTTGGGCTCATGGGGATTTGAAGTGTGTTTTTATTATGTAAGTAGTTTTAATTTCTTTGTTCTTTGAATTCTTGAAGGGGTTTTTGTATTTGTTGGGATTTTCTTACTGGGTTAATGTGGCAGACACTGGATATCCCCTCTTACACAGTTTCTGCCTTACTGAGAATCTATGTATTTTGGCCAGAGGAACCTTACTGCATTTTTTTTTTTTATAAACAATTTGCAGAAATTTTTTATTATGCAGAGTTCTTCAAAAGGATAGTCTCCTGGGAATTGTTATTTTCAACCCTTTTTCTTTGCTTTTTGTCCTTGCTTGTGACTGGAAATTGGACAGTAGGCTTTTACTGAAGAGCTACTTTGTGACCTTGAGCTATAAGGTACAGAATTCGAGGTGGGTCTTCTGGGTTGTGTTGTCAGTGTGGGAACGTTGGGAACCACGTTTCCCTTCCCTTTATGGTCATGTGGTCAAATTTACCAGTAGCCTAACTTGGCATGGGATTTGGAAAACAAGTGAAGAAGCCATTTCTGTGTTTAGAGCCACGTTAAAGTGTGAATATGCAAAAGGGCTTTGGACCCCAACCCGTTTTCCTGATCTTGGCCCTGCCAGTCAAGGGTATCATGAAAAAAAATGCCATGTGCTTGAGTCCCATTTTCTTCAGTTTTGTCGGCTTCCATGAGTATATCTGTGAGCTGTGAATCAAGGATCCACTTGTGTGGTCTTGCACTCACAATTTGGATATTCCTGCCAACTCTGATGTGTTCTCTACACCACTCATTCCAACTCAAGTTTAGTGCTCTTCTCTGGTGCTATGATCCCCCTTTGCTCTAGATTTTCCCGTTTGTGTATAAGGTCTAATTTTTCTAGTGAACACCTTATTTTCAGTACTTGTAGTGACTCTGTGGTCCTGTTTCTGCCATGAAACAGCTCATGAGCCAAATAGCTCATGAGACTTTGCTAACCTGTTGCATTTTCAAGTGTGCTCATTCAGTCCTTTGTGTGACGAAAAGCACCTTCATGTAATAGATTTGGGGAGAGCTGAATGTTGTTCCTTTGTATGGGCTTAACTATTATGTTTTTTTATGTCCTCAAACACAGTATATATTTTGTCTTCAAGGAAAATCATTTGTAGTTATGTCTTGCATTTTCACATCACTCATATATTTACCGTATTACTCTCCTCAGGGCCGCAGTAACAAAGAACCACAACTGAGCCGCTTAGGGCAACAGAAATTTTGGTCTGACAATTCTGAAGGTAGAAGTCCAAAATCAGAGTATTGGCCAGACCCTGCTTCCTCTTAAGGTGCTAGGGAAGGATCTGTTCCAGCCCTCTCCTAACTTCTGGTAATTCATTGGCTTGTGGCAACGTAACTCATCTCCCCATTGCTTTCTGCATGCATGCATGTTTATCTCTTCCCGTGGCATTCTTTTTATAAGGGCCACACACAGCAAGTTAGGGCTCACGCGAGTCCGATATCTCTGCCTCTGCTTCTGTCTGTGCTAGCACTCCTTCTAAGTAAGGTCACGTTCTAAGGTACTGGGGCTAGGACTTCAACGGGCAGATTTTGGTGGACAGTTCAACCCATAACACTACCAAATGTTGCTCTCTTTATTGTGTGCCGTGAGAATAGATTAAGAAATTCCATTGCAGGGGCGCCTGGGTGGCTCAGTGGGTTAAAGCCTCTGCCTTCGGCTCAGGTCGTGATCCCAGGGTCCTGGGATGGAGCCTCACATCGGGCTCTCTGCTCAGCGGGAGCCTGCTTCTCCCTCTCTCTCTCTGCCTGCCTGCCTACTTGTGATCTCTGTCTGTCCAATAAATAAATAAAATCTTTAAAACAACAAAAAAAGAAATTCCATTGCAATTATGGATTCCAAATCAACTGTGATTTTATTAAGCATTATATGTTCCAAGTCCGTATTTCCAGGTGCATACAACTTAAGGTATTTTGTCACATAAATTTTATTTTATTTTATTTTTTAAGATTTATTTATTTGACACAGAGAGAGAGATCACAAGTAGGCAGAGAGGCAGGCAGAGAGAGGGGGACACAGGCTCCCTGTTGAGCAGAGAGCCCGATTTCGGGGCACGATCCCAGGATCCTGAGGCCATGACCTGAGCCAAAGGCAGAGGCTTTAACCCACTGAGCCACCCAGGTGCCCCTGTAAATTTTTATTTTTATTGTTAAATAAACATCTATTATTAGACTGATTTCTTATGCGTTGTTAATAAAACCTTAAATAATTGTTTGTCAAAGCTTTCTAACCCAGACTGCTGGGAACACGCTTGTAGTCAATGAAAATCGGGTGCCTTGAATTCAAGCAGTTTGAACACATGAAGGGCAGTAGGATATATCAGCCAGAGGCTGTTTGGAAGGATATACTTTCAGATTTGGGCTTGTGTTCGGTGATTGTAGAAGGCAGAAATAATTGGATTTAGCTAATTGAAATTGGTAAAGCAGCAGTCAGTCATTATTGAGAAGATGGGATTTTAAAAAAGATTTTATTTATTCAAGACAGAGTACAAGTTGGGGTAGGGGGAGAGGGATAAGCAGGTTCTGCCCTGACCACAGAGCCTGCTGCAGGGCTTGATCCCATGACCCCCAAGATCATGACCTGAGCCAAAACGAAGAGTTGGACATTCAACTGAGTGACCCACACAGGCACTCTGAGAAGAAGGGAATTTTTTAAAAAAAATTTTATTTAAATTCAATTTAGTTAACATATAGTGTATTTTTAGTTTCAGGGGTAGGATTTAGTGATTCGTCAGTTGAGTATAGCACTAGTACTCATTACATCAAGTGCCCTCCCTAGTTCCATCACCCAATACCCCATCCCCCCTGAAGAGGGGAATTATTAGAAAAGGTTTTCATTCCAATAGTTTACATACAGTGTTCTGTTGGTTTCAGGTGTACAGTGTAGTGGTTCAGCACTTCCCTACATCACCCTGTGCTCGTCACAAGGGCACTTCTTTATCCCCATCACCTATTTAACTCATCCCCCGTCCCCTCCCCACTGGTAACCAGCAGTTTTCCATAATTAAGAGTCTGTTTCTTGGGACGCCTGGGTGGCTCAGTTGGTTAAGCGGCTGCCTTCGGCTCAGGTCATGATCCCAGCATCCTGGGATCGAGTCCCACATTGGGCTCCTTGCTCGCCAGGGAGCCTGCTTCTCCCTCTGCCTCTGCCTGCCACTCTGTCTGCCTGTGCTCGCTCTCTCTCTCTCTCTCTCTCACACACAAATAAATAAATTTTTTTTAAAAAAAGAGTCTGTTTCTTGATTTCTCCTTTTTTCCTGCTTTTGTTTCCTAAATTCCACCTATGAGTGAAACCATATGGCATTTGTCTTTCTCTTATTTAACTTGGCATAATAGTCTCTAGCTCCATCCTTGTTGCAAATGGCAAGATTTCATTCTTTTTTATGGCTGAATAACACATTGTTATGTCTACACGTATATACATTTGTAAATGTATATGTATGTGTGTGTACACACACACACACCATATCTTCTTTTTCCATTCATCAATCAGTAGACATTAAGCCAGCTTCCGTATCTTGGCTATTGTCAATAATGCTGCTACAAATGTAGGGGTGCATGTATCCTTTTGACTTAGTGTTTTTGTATTCTTTGGGTAAATATCCAGTAATGTGTTGCTGGTTCATAAAGTAATTCTGTTTTTAACTTTTTTTAAAAAGAGATTTTATTTATTTATTTGACAGCGAGGGATCACAAGTAGGCAGAGGCAGACAGAGAGAGAGGAGGAAGCAGGCTCCCCGCTGAGCAGAGAGAGAGCCCGATGTGGGGCTCGATCCCAGGACCCTGAGATCATGACCTGAGCGGAAGGCAGAGGCTTAACCCACTGAGCCACCCAGGCACCCCTGTTTTTAACTTTTTGGGGAATCTCCACACTGTTTTCCACAGTGGCTGTACCAGTTTGCATTCCCACCAACAGTGCTGGAATGTACCATTTCCTCACATCCTCACCAACACTTGTTTCTTGTGTTGTTGATTTTAGCTATTCTGACAAGTGTGAGGTGATACCTCATTGTAGTTTTGATTTGCATTTCCCTGATGATAAGTGATGAGCATCTTTTCATGTCAGTTGGTCATCTTTGTCTTCTTTGGAGAAATGTCTGTTCATGTGTTCTGCCCTTTTTTTTTTTCCCCGCGTAGACAGCTCGTTTATTAGCACTGGTGCTGGGACACGACGGTTTCCAGGGACGCTGGCTGAGCTGTGCAGAGGTGGGACTGCGAGGTGAGGCTCGGAGGGGGGTGCAGGCTCCTCTACTTTTTCCACTCGTTCTTGTCATAGTCCCACTTGGCCGAGAAGCCCTGAATTGGGCTGACCTTCCTGTCGAGCATCCTCTTGGTCTGCTTGGCCACCCAGTCTTCCTCAAAGGTGTGCGGGACCGGGCCGTACATGTAGTACTTCTCCCAAATCAGGATGAGAGCGGTGAAGCCCACGAAGAACATGGTGGCGCCCACGACCGTCTTCCACTCATTCGTGCTCCTGTTCATTTCAGCAAAGCTCTGGTTGAACTTCATGCGGTACAATTCAACTTTCTCATCCATGGAGAGGCTGCTCCGGGAAGCCTTCTCCTCTTTCAAGGCCTTCTGGCCGGCAGAGAGGTTCCTCATGTGGGCCACATTGGGCAGGGGGCAGTCACGCCGGTCGACATAACCCGGGAGAGCGTAGTCTTCACTCTTCACGACGCCTCCATGTGCTCGTACACACAGACGGGTGGAAATCGCTCGCTTGCCGATTAGGCTAAACACTCTGGTAGCCATCATTCTGCCGCCGCTCACCTGCCGCTGCCACCCGGCGCGACCGCCCTCTGTTCTGCCCATTTTTAAATTGGATTATTTGTTTTTTGTCTATTGAGTTTTGTATGTTCTTTATGTATTTTAGATACTAATCCTTATCGGATATGTTATTTACAAATATCTTCTGTCATTCCATAGGTTGCCTTTTAGCTTTGTTGATTGTTTTCTTTGCTGTGCAAAAGGTTTTTGTTTTGTTTTGTTTTTAAGATTTTATTTATTTATTTGACAGAGATCACAAGCAGGCAGAGAGGCAGGCAGAGAGAGAGGAGGAAGCAGGCTCCCTGCTGAGCAGAGAGCCCGATGTGGGGCTCGATCCCAGGACCCTGGGATTATGACCTGAGCCAAAGGCAGAGGCTTAACCCACTGAGCCACCCAGGCGCCCCTGTGCAAAATGTTTTAATTTTGATGTACCCCCAACAGTTTACTTTTGCTTTTGTTTTCCTTGTCTCTGGAGACATATCTAGAAAAATGTTGCTAGGGCCAATGTCAAAGAGGTTACTGCCCGTGTTCTAGGGTTTTTATGGTTTCAGGTCTCACATTTAGTTCTTTAATCCATTTTGAATTTATGTTTATATACGGTGTAAGAAAGTGGTCCAGTTTCTTTCTTTTGCATGTGGCTGTCCAGTTTTCCCAACACCATTTGTTGAAGAGACCATCTTTTTCTCATTGGATATTCTTTCTTGCTTTGTTGAAGACTAGTTGGCCATATAGCTGTGAATCCATTTCTGGGCTTCCTATTTTGTTGATCTATGTATCTATTTTTATGCCAGTACCATATTCTTTTGATTACTGTAGCTTTGTAATATGACTTGAAGTCGAATCCTGATACCTCCAGCTTTGCTTCTCTTTTTCAAGATTGCTCTGACTATTCAGGGTCTTTTGCAATTCCACACAAATTGTTCCACACAAACAATTGTTTGTTCTAGTTCTGTGTAAAATGCTGGTGGCATTTTGATAAGGATTACATTAAATGTGTGCATTACTTTTGGGTAGCCGACATTTCACAATTATTCCAGTCCATGAGCATGGAGTGTCTTTCCATTTCTTTGTCATCGGTGTTTTAGAGTGTTCAGAGTACAGGCCTTTCACCTCTTTGATTAGATTTATTCCTAAGTGTCTTGCTATTCTTGGTGCAATTGTAAATGCGATTATTTTCTTAATTTCTCTTTCTGCTTTTTCATTAATGCTATGTAGAAATGCAACCGATTTCTGTACATCAATTTTGGGCCCTGCAACTTCACTGAATTTATCAGTTCTAGCAGTTTTTTGGTGGAGTCTTTGGGTTTTCTATATAATATGTCATCTGCAAATAGTGAAAGTCTTACTTTGGGAAGAGGGGAATGTTTAATCATTTCTGTGGTTTGGAGGTGAGCTTCACAATCTGAGTGACATATAATAGGAAGGAAGATACATTTGACATCTTCAGATGGGAAAAATATTAACGTTTAAAGGAAGAGAGGGTGGAAGCTTTTGTTTTAATGATCCACACTCCAGCAGCTCCATTTACTTTTCCAGGTGTCATTTCCATCTGTGCAGACTTCCAGCATTTGCCAGGAAAGAGGAAGAAATGTAATACCCTATTTTATTAAAGAGCGGACAACCTCTAATCGTTTCCTCCATGCTTTTGTATTTTCATAGCACCCCACTTCTAAACATTTCACAGTTAAATGTGATTTGATAATCATTTTGTATCTCATTTTACCCTTCCACTCCATCAGTCCCTCCTCTCACACAGATGAAGACAGTAAAACATGGGAGCACAGAGTTGCCCAAACTGATACAGGTCTTAAAAATGGAAAGCCAAGTTTAAAGGTCATCTGTGCTTAATTTTGGCTGGGAATTGTCACAGATTTAGAACAGTGGAAGGCAGGTGTAATTGCTGAGTTTTAGAACTATGGCATCAAATTAAAAAAAAAAAAAAGACTCCTAAAGCTGTACAAGCATCCCTTTTATGAGACATGGAAAAGACAGCTATAGGGAACTAAGATCAATGGCTAGGACTGGGGGATTTGGAGAATAAGTGGGCACCTGTGTTTTGAGAGTGATGGTGTATTCCTTGTTGATATCTGTGTTTATGAGAACTGAGGACTACACTTTAAATAGTGAGTTTTACTGCATGTATATTAAAAGTAATAGAAAATCAGCAAAAACTTTGATTTGCAAAGGGAAAATTTAAACTACTGAGCCTAGATCTACACACCTCCTGCCCTCCCCTGAACTATTTTGGAGTCATTCTTAAGCGAAGAACTGAGTATGGGCTTGGACCGAGACACCTTTCTTGGAACTCAGACTGAAGTTAGGAAACACCCACAGTGGACACATTTGCCCTCATTTCACCCTCAGAACTGGAGAGAAGTGCAAGTGCTCCTGGAATCCGTGTTGACACCAGGTTCCTGGTGTACAGTCAGATGTTTGAGGATGCTGTGGTCTGCAACATCAAGGTGTCCCCCCAAGGGAATCCTGCGTGGGGACATCCTCGTTCTCGGTCATCGCCAGGTCCTTCGAGGGCCTGTCTGCAGGCCGTCCAGCCCTCGGGGTGCACAGGCCCCATCCTGGGTCTTCTCGCCGGTGGATGCCATCGGGGCTCCGCACTTCTGTTGGGACGTCATGGCAGCCCCACTGGGCTGAGAGACCAGCAGAGCCCATGTCTCAAGGCC
Organism: Mellivora capensis; assembly: GCA_004024625.1. Classification (NCBI taxonomy): domain Eukaryota; kingdom Metazoa; phylum Chordata; class Mammalia; order Carnivora; family Mustelidae; genus Mellivora; species Mellivora capensis. The sequence continues at coordinate 13,053 of PISX010014172.1, read as the reverse complement.
ACGTGCCCCGTGGCCACCGCAGCCCCCACTCCCACAGCAACATGGGCTCAGCGCTCCCCAAGTCAGTTGCGCTTGCTTCCGGGAGGTCACTGAGGTTTGTCGGGGCCCCCAGGTGGGAGCTCGCTCCCTCGCACCTGCTGTCCCTCACCCGAGCAGAGCTCTGGGATTGCTTGCGCCGCATAGGCTCAGCTCAGCGCCCACCTGCCCACCGCCCACCTGAGACCCCAGCGCCACCTCTCCAGAGCCCGTGCACGGGTGCCAAGGCCTGCGCCTGCGCTCTGCACGGCCTTAGCCCCGGTTGCCTGGGGGAACTGGAGATCTCGGGAAGAGGCTGGGCGGGGCCCGGAGCCCCACCCGTCAGACTCCTCCCAGCATGCAGCGGGCCCGCGGCGAAACGTGCCTCGGAAAGACCGGGGAGAGCAGCCTCTGCGGAAGTACGGAAGTGCGCAGGCGCGTGTGGGCGGGGCGGACGCGCCGGAAACGCTGCGACCGAGGCGGAGTCCTCACGGCTTAGGCTTCGGCGTGCGGCGCCCGCTCGCTTCTGCAGGGCCCCTCTCTGGCTGGGAGACGGGTGGGACGAGCTCCCGAGCTCCCGGACCCCGAGGTGTCCACTGGCAGAGTCTTGGGGGCGCTGGCAGGGCCACCCAGTGTGGATGGAGCAGGCTGTGCGCACACCGTGAAACCAGCCGGGAGGACTGCCGGGAGGACTGCCGTGCGGGGCGGGACGGCTGCCCGTCCTCAAGACCGACACCGTGGCCGCCCTCGCCGAGCTTCCATTTGGAAAGCGACGACAGAAGCCCAAAGGAGGGATGAGTAGGTTTCTCACCGAATCCCAAGGCAGCGGGGCTGGGGGGAGAGTGGGGAGAGTGGGGGCTGGACCATCATAACCCCTGCCATATCAGGTCCCTGACACGTCTTTCCCAGGTTCCCGTCTTGCGTGTGTTTTCTTCTTTTTTTAAGATTGTATTTATTTATTTATTAGAGAACACGTGCATGGGGAGGGGCAAAGGGAGAGGGAGAAACAGAGGAAGAAGCAGCTCCCTGCTCAGCCAGGAGCCCCATGCCCAGGGCTGAGTCCCCGGACCCTGGGATCCTGACCTGAGCGGCGGGGCCGGTGCTTAACCAGCTGAACCCCCCACGCGCGTCTCCTGTCTTGTGGTTCTTAGGGAGAGAGGTTTTCCCCCTCACTGCACAGGTTCAGGAAGGGTGACGTTCCCGCAGCAGCGGGAGAGATGTAAGGAAAATACCTAATGTGGCTGGTGTTGATAGTAGACGGCTGATAAGCAGACAGAAGAGAGCTGTTGGGTGCGTGGTTGCAGAAGGCCTGGCTCTGGGTCCTGGGAGTGAACTACTTTCCCTGAAGACATCATCTTTGCCGGGTGTCGTGAGTGTACCTGCGTGGGTGTGTCCACGTTTATGTCCCAGTGACAGTTTCCATGATTTTGTAGGTCACTACAGCACGTGCGCATATCTAGGAGAGTTCAGGTGTTTGAATCGCGGTTTCTCTGGGCAGGAGTACCTGCTACTGTCCATGTGTATTACTGCATGGCTACAGTGTTTCCCTGGGTTCTTCCACAGTCGAGTTTATGAAAACCCAAATACGCAGCACAGATGGTTAAAAGTCACTTGTACTTAACTTTTAAGAGGCAAATACTTACTGTAGTAATACATCCTGATGAGATATTAAAAAAGAGAAGGCTTCGCAATAGTTTTTTGTAGGTTTTCATGAATTCCAGCATTCTGTAGAGTGCTTAATCCTACATTAACAGTGTACCCCTTGCTGGCAGTAATTTGGACCTTTTCTAGAATTTTTCACACCTATTTCCTTCCAAATCTGTTGATTTTTACTACAAGATTCTAACACCAACAGTGGTTCAGATAAACTCTTGAATGACAATTGTCATATGATGGGATGTTTTAGATTGTGATAATTGTGTTAAAGTAAATGAAAAGGTGGCACTGAAATAGATCCCCAAAGGGTATATAAGGTAATACGGTGACAGAGTGGCATCCTGTTGCTTGTTTTTTCCTGTAGAGCACCAAGGAGAAATTGTTATGTGGCAAGAGTATAAACAATTTACATTTCAGTTTGAATTTCTTCAGTCTTTGAAGAATTGGTTTAATTTTGTATCATTACTTCAATATTTTCTTTCCAAATATTTAAAATTCATATCATCTTATTTCCATAAAAAAAGGAGATGCAAGCATCACTAACCATTCCTGCATGAAAGACGTTTTAAAAAAAGATTTTTATTTTATTATTTATTTGAGAGAAAGAGAGTGAGAGAGAGAGAGAGAACGAGAGAGATCATGATCGAGGGGAGGGATAGAGGGAGAAGCAGGCTCCCTATGAAGTAAGGAGCCTGATGCAGGACTGGATCCCAGGACCCTGGGATCATGACCTGAGCTGAAGGCAGATGCTTAACCAACTGAGCCACCCAGACACCCTGAAGACTTTCTTGATCCTTTGTTGTTTGCATAAATTCTTTTCCTTCTCTGTGCTTCCACAGTACATAATTTCTATTTAATAAATGGCATATGTTGGCCGACATCTTGTTAATTGTGCAAATTTTGTAATTTGTAATGTATTATAACTGTGTAAATAACTACCAGTCAGATTTTTCTTATATATGCTGCAGTAAGCACTTGTTTTCATGTTCATAGGTCTGGCTTGGGTGGGTTGTGACAAGTGGTGGGTTTTCAGGATGCTGAGCTGGCTCTGATCGAAGTATGTCTGTTCTGGGGCTGAAACTGAATGGATAGCAACCAGCTCAGCCCAAGTTCTTCATGATGAGTTACTAGAGGAATAGAGGAATGCCAAGTGCACAAGCATATTTCAGGGTTTCTCCTATAATATTTGTTGATCTTAGTATTGACTTAAGTATGTGACATGGTTCAAAGTGGAGGAAAAATTATGGTTTTGCTACCAAGAGGACATAGCTAGATTGTTTTACAGGGGATTGAAAAATCTACCACACTATCCAAATATCCTTTAGGAAAGAGACTGCTTTAGACAGCGTAATTATAGAGACTGTACCAAGAGCCATACATTTCAATTTACTATCTCCTTTATATACAATCTACAGTTCCCTTAGCATATATTTTTCTTATTAATGTAATTTTTGAATATAATAAATCATGTACAAATTTTCATACGTGTCTTCTAATTGCATCTCCATGCTGATCTCTAACATCTTCTGTTCCTTATATTTGCAGATTATTGCAAGTTAGATCTACAGGTCTGACCATTCAGGTCTGATATTTTGAGGAGAATAATTTAGATATTATTTGAGTATTTCCAACAGATGCACGTAGACTCTGGCAACATTGTATACATGAGACAAAGATGATCGCTGTGTATTGGCCCTTTATGGTTTATTTCTTCATTGCAAATCAATGGCTCAAAAGCCCACTGGTGCCAAACTCAAAATTTTACATACCCGATTGTTTTAAACATAGCTCAAATAAGCAGGTTTTTAGCTATTTAGAGCCTGCTTACTTTTCATACCCCACAAAACTCTGCCCAACAGCTGCTGGCCATAAATAGGGTAATCCCTGTAGCTATAAAAGATCCAGGCTGCTGCCACCCTTTGGACGTCTGTGATCCAAAGACTTCCATCTGGGCTATGGAGCGATGTTGCCCAAACATAGAAGTCTCTTGATTCCCCCTCTTCCTTGGAGTTTTCTTCCTTCTGGGTAGTAGCTCCTTTGCTCTTGCCTCTGGATGGCCTCATGCTATGAGGGACTTTCCCTAGAAGCAAACTTGACAGAATATTGCCTGAATAAAGCTCATGTGTGCTCCCACTTTCTGTGCTCATGCCCTTTTCCTGGATCAGCCTCAAAATCTCAAAAAGGAAGTGATTTATTTTGTGATGTAAGCCAGCCTTGATGACCATTACTGGAGCATTCGAAACTCTTGTGAAGAGTTACTTGAAAAAGAAAGCATGTATTTCCAGAATGTAGGGCAGACCATCAAACGAGGTGGCTTAAATTTATTTTCATAGCTTTGGAAGCTACATGCCTGAAATCGTGTGTCAGCAGGGCCATGCTCCTTCTGACGCTGTGTAGAATTGTTCCTGTCCCTTCCTAGACGCTGGTGGACGCCCTCAATCCTAGGCATTTCCTGCCTTGAGCTGCATCACTCCAACCTCTGCCTCCATCATCACATGGCAGTCTCCCTGGGTGTCTTTTTCTTCATATATTATCCTCACTGTATAAGGATACAATTCACATTGAATTAGGACCCACTCTAATGACACTTCTTAACTTGATTACATCTGTAAGGATCCTATTTCTAAATAAGTTCACACTTTTTATTGGGGTATTTCTCATTGCTTTGCCAAAATTCTTAATGTATTCTGGACACAAGTGTTTTCTCAGCTATATGATTTGAAAATATTTTATTGGTGTCTGTGGCTTGTTTTTTTTTTTGTTTTTTTGTTTTTTGTTTTTTTACTATTTTTAATGGTGTCTTTGGGAAAGTAGTTTTAATTTGAGTAAGTTCCAACTTTAATTTTATTCAGTCTTGCTTTTGGTGTCATCTGTTAAAAAATCTTTGCCTAAACAAGGTCAAAAAGAAATTCTTCCTTTTGTTTCATCCAGAAGTTTTATTGTATCTGTCTTGCATTTAGATCTATTATAAATTTTGAGTTAATATTTTGTGAACAGTGTGAGGTAAGGGAATAAGAGTTTTTGTTTTGTTTTTATATATGGATATATGATCCCACACCATTTGTTGAAAAGACTACACTTTCTTTATTGAACTAGTTTGATACTTTTGTAAAAAATTAGTTGCCTTTAAATATGAATGTTTATTTCTAGACCCTGTATTCTTTTTCATTTGATTTACAAAGGTACAGAAGTACAATTAACTTTTGCCTTTTGGTCTTGTTTCTGGAAACCTTGCTGAAGTTGTTTATCAGTTCTAATGATTTTAGTGTACAAGATTTTCTCTGCATACAATCATGCTATCTGCAAATAGACATAGTTTTAATTCTTCCTTTCTAATCTGGATGACTTTTATTTTCTTGCCTGTCTTCTCTGGCTAGAACGTTCATTACAATGGTGAATACAAGTGGCAAGAACAGACATGTTTTTCTTGATTCTGATGCTGGAGGAAAATCATTCCGTCTTTCAGTATTAGATATGATGTTAGTTTGGGATTTTTTTTTTAAATCAGGTTGAGGAAGATCCCTTCTAGTCTTAGATGACTGAGTTTACTTAGTTTACCTAGTGCTTTTATCATAAAGGAGTATTAGAGTTCATCAAAAGTGCTTTTCCAGGGGCGCCTGGGTGGCTCAGTGGGTTAAAGCCTCTGCTTTCGGCTCAGGTCATGATCCCAGGGTCCTGGGATCGAGCCCCACATCAGGCTCTCTGCTCTGCGGAGAGCCTGCTTCCCCCTCTCTCTCCCTGCCTGCCTCTCTTGCCTACTTGTAATCTCTGTCTGTCAAATAAATAAATAAAATCTTTAAAAAAAAAAGTGCTTTTCCATGTCTGTTGAGATTATAAGGTGTTTAACCTTTATGAGGTTGATATGGTACATTATATTAATTTTCAATGGGAAGCCAATCATGCATTCCTGGGATAAATCCCACTTGGTAATAGTATATAATCTTTTAAAGATGGTGCTGGGTTTAGTTTGCTGACATTTTTGTTGAAGATTTTTGTAATTTTGTCAAATTAAGCATTATAATTTTTTAGTCAGTATTACCAGGTGCATAAATGTTTAGGCATTCTTATTTCAGATAAATTTTTTTATGTACTTCAACTTTTTGTCATTAAGATAACTTCTTATTAAGAACAGTGAAAAATTAATGGTTTTGTCAGTGCCCACTAGAGAAAGACCACCAGAATCACATCTGTAGTAAGAGATGTTGGGTGTAATGAGTTCTATGAATACACCATTAATGACTGTGGGTAAAACCAGTGCTCAAAAAGACTTATTATATGACTTCTGGTTGTATTACTTGATTTGGTTTATGTTCATGGAAGTTGAGATTTGCTCTCTATTGGATGCTATCAGGAGCTGAATGTAGTTTTATCATAGGGAATCTTAATAGTTGTTATCTAGAAGGCAAGAAGAATGGAGGGGCACCTGGGTGGCTCAGTGGGTTAAAGCCTCTGCCTTCGGCTCAGGTCATGATCCCAGGGTCCTGGGATCAAGCCCCGCATCAGGCTCCCTGCAGGGAGCCTGCTTCCCCCTCTCTCTCTGTCTGCCTCTCTGCCTACTTGTAATCTCCGTCTGTCAAATAAATAAAATCTTTAAAAAAAAAAGAAGAATGGAATGGTGATAACACTAATTGTTAAAGCAGCAGCAGTCAGTCATATTAGGAAGAAGAGGGGAGCTTTTAGACTTTCTCTTTTTTATTTGACAGAACGAGAGAGAGAGAGAGAGAGAGAGAGAGAATGCAAGCAGGGGGAGCGGCAGCAGAGGAAGAGGGAGAAGCAGGCTCCCGCTGAGCAAGGAGCCCCATGTGAGGGTTGATCCCAGGATGACCAGAGCCAAAGGCAGACACTTAACTGATGGAGCCACTCAGGTGCCCTGTGTTTTTTGTTTGTTATGTTGTTGCTGTTTTGGGGTGTGTGTGTGTGTGTGTGTGTGTGTGTGTGTGTGTGTGTGTGTGTGTTAGTTACTTTTTATGGACTTGTTTAGAGTGTTGTTTTTTTCCCCTTGATCCATCCTGGTCACCAAAAGGCATTTTCTAATGACGGTGTTGTGTGAAACTGTTTATTTTCAATGACAGAAAATTAGGCCTAGCAATGAGTGCCAGGCCAACTCTGGGTTGTCTGGGCTGCTTATGTATATACTGAAATATGCACCAGACACGCGTTGTAGTATTTTTCATTAGAGTAACTCATTTGACATATAGAAATTCAGTTAATCCTCAGCAAACTCTATAAGTTAGGGTACTTATTATGTCCTTTTATGAGTTAACTGAGAAATAGAAGTTTACATAAATTATCAGAGATCACAGGAGACAAAGGCATAATCAGGTTTCAGGCTCTTACTGGTCGGAGACCATATTTTTTACTTGATGCTAATGTTGAGCATCCATTTACGCCAGCCCCTCTACATTCAGCATTTAAGCAACTGTGGTCAAAGCAAGCAGTGTAGTCTGTGTTGTCTTATTTTGAAGGAAGAGGCATGAAACACATGCTGGTTGCTGCAGTCCTGGTACTTCTGTTTCTATGGGGAAAAGTAATGGTTAAATGGTAAAACTTAGGATTATAAGAGGTTTGTGAGGTGAAGAAACAATGACAAGAGCGATAATAGAGAACACAGGGAGTCTAGTGCGTAGTTTTTAGTGTATAGGTAAGAAATTCACTGAGGGGCACCTGGGTGGCTCAGTTGTTATGCTTCTGCCTCAGCTACGGTCATGATCTCAGGGTCCTGGGATTGAGCCCCACATTGGGCTCTCTGCTCAGCAGGGAGCCTGCTTCTCCCTTTCCCTTTGCCTCTCTCCCTGCTCATGCTCTCTTTATCTCTAAAATAAATAAAATCTTGGGACGCCTGGGTGGCTCAGTTGGTTGGACGACTGCCTTCGGCTCAGGTCATGATCCCGGAGACCCGGGATCGAGTCCCGCATCGGGCTCCCAGCTCCACGGGGAGTCAGTCTGCTTCTCCCTCTGACCTTCTCCTCGCTCATGCTCTCTCACTGCCTCTCTCTCAAATAAATAAATAAAATCTTTTAAAAAAAATAAATAAAGTAAATAAAATCTCCTCGCTCATGCTCTCTCACTGCCTCTCTCTCAAATAAATAAAATCTTTTAAAAAAATAAAATAAATAAAATCTTAAAAAGAAGAAACTCACTGAGTGAAGCTGTCATCGTGCATATGCATATTTCCATCATCTAGTATGTCCTTAATCAGCACTGTTTCAGGAACTACTTAAGGGTGTTTGTAAATAGCGGGGAGTGATACAGACAGTCCTGCATTCACGTAGTTAACTGTAATGATTCTCCATAAAAATAAAGGTATAGGCATAGTTCAGCTTAATGTCTGTAGTGGTTAACTTTTTAGGGCATATGGTATGTTTCCATGAATTCAGATATGGGTATTTGGGGCCAGATTCTTCCCAGTGATTTGGAGTATAGGGTGTGGGTGTTTAATGTTCTAATGTGGAAAAAAAGGTATATTGTATTATATACTTAAAATATTTTTGCTTCTACTATAGACGGATTCACACAATTTGTACCCCCAAAAGCCATAGGTTTGTACTTAATTTGATTAAACATTATGGTTGTCTGCACAGTTCTACCTTCTTATGAGTATAGTGAATTAATGCAAGCCAGTTATAATCTTCTGGCAGAAGCAAGGTAAGTTATGAGTAGGGGGCAGTTATCCATGAAAAATTAAGATGAGCTACAGAGGGTACCATTTTGAGTAGTACTCCAATTTAGTAAAAAAAGGTATATTTGATATTTTCAAGCAGGGAAATTTTTAATCCTTTTTATAGGAGGAGAAGGTGGAAGGTTTTTGTTTTAATGATCGATAAAATCTAAAAGTCCCATTCTACTTTTTTTTTGGTATTAGTTTCATTGATGGAATTTAGTGATTTATCAGTTGCATGTAACACCCAGTGCTCATTACATCAAGTGTCCCCCTTAATGCCAATCACCCAGTTGTCCCTTCCTCCCATCCACCTTCCTTCCAGCAACCCTCACTTTGTTTCTTAGAGTTCAGCTTCTCTTAGGGTTTTCCTCCCTCTCAATTTTCATCTTATTTTATTCTTCCTTCCCTTCCAAAGCTATGTTCATATGTTTTGGTTCTTAAATTCCACATGAGTGAAATCACAAGGTAGTTGTCATTCTCTGAATGATTTACTTTGCTTAGCATAATACCCTCTTAGTTCCATCCATGTACAGGTGATTGTGAGTGGCAAGATATCATTCTTTTTGATGGCTGAATAATATTCCATCGCATATATATACACATCTTTATTCATCTATCAGTGGACATCTGGGCTCTTTCCATATTTTGTCTATGTGGACATTGCCACTGTACACATTGGGGTACATGTCCCCCTTGGAATCACTGTGTTTGTATTCTTTGGATAAATACCTAGTAGTAAAATTTCTAGGTCACAGGGTGTGTCTATTTTTGAGGAACCTCCATACTGCTTTCCAGAGTGGCTGTACGTTTGCATTCCCATCAACAGTGTCAAAGGGTTTGCTTTTTTCCACAACCTCTCCAACATCTGTTTTCCTGAGTTGTTCGTTTTAGCCATTCTGACTGGTGTGAGGTGGTATCTCATTGTGGTTTTGATTTGTGTTTCCCTGATGCCAAGTGATGTTGAGCATTTTTTCATGTATCTGTTGGCCATTTGTATGTGTTCTTTGGAGAAACAGCTGTTCATGTCTTCTGCCCATTCCTTGATTGGATTATTTATTTTTTTTGGTGTTCAGTTTAATAAGTTCTTTATAGATTTTGGTTTCCAGCCCTTTATCTGATAAGGCATTTGCAAATATCTTCTCCCATTTCATAGGCTGCCTTTTAGTTTTGTTGACTGTTTCCTTCGCTGTGCAACAGCTTTTTATCTTGATGAAGTCCCCGTCGTTCGTTTTTGCATTTGTTTCTCTTGCCTTTGGAGATGTGTCCCTTCTACTATTTACAGGTGTTATTTCCATATGGATATATTTCTAGCACGTTAGGGAGGAGAAAAAAATGCAACAGCATTTTGCTTGATTAAAAAACAAAGTCAAACCTGTCCATTTCTCCATGTTAATTTATGGTTAATTATGGTTTCATAATGCTGCAGAAATTAGTGTGATTTGATGGTCATTAGTATCGCATTTGACCCCTCAGCAACCCACATCATCTCTGTCACGCAAATGGAGAAAGTTAAGCAAGGGAGCAGTCTTTTCTGATCTCACATGGCTCCGGATCATAATGAAATCTGTCACTTTGAGTGCTAATATAGGCCGCCACCATCCTGGTATTATTCGAAAACTTAAAACTCAGCATATTCTGTAATGTACAGTTTTACCCATATGACATCAGAATTTACACACACGACTGAAAAGGCAACATAGTGTCCCATTTATATGTTCTTTAGAAAAAGGCAAAGGTACAGAGATTTAGAACAGGTTAGGGATGAAGGGTGGGGGTGCTGACTACAAACGGGCGCCATGAAGTTTTGGTGATTAAGCGTTCTGTATCTCGACTGTTGCGGAACAAGTGTGCATTTTGGAAAACTGGTAGAACTACACTTAAAATAATGCATGTTGACGCACATGTGTTGAAACTGGGTTACTAACAACCAGCCACCAAACAAACAAGCTTTCATAAGCTCAGAGGAAACTCAAAACTCTGCCCCACCTTGACATATGAGCGTCCGGCAAGACTTGTTTCCGTCACGTTGGGAAGAATTAGCAGAACTTGGGAAGGACATGCGCCTTCCTAGGCCCTTTTTGGTCGTAGTCAGGTTAGAGAAGGAGCCCAGGGCCCTCAGCTCACACACATACCCCGAGGGCAGTGAAGCGCTCCTCTGGAGTCCCTGATTTTACACCGGGTTCTTGGGGTCAGACCATCAGCAGCGCTCTGGTTCTGGAACCTAAAGGCGGCCTCTCAGTTGCTCCCCGGCGGGGGTCCCGCCTTGGGGAGTCCTAACCCTCGGGCACCGGCACCCTGACTTTCGCGCTCTACACGCGCCGGCGAGCCAGTCCCGTGCCTTCTTGCTGGGAAGCGCCATTACGCACCCCGGCATCCCCGGGCAGACCGTGGCAGCCCCACGCGGCCGCGAGGCGGCAGCAGGACGCACGGCTCTCGGCCGCCGCAGCTCCTGCGGCCACAGGCCCATCTGGTCACGACCCGCAGGCACAGCCACACGCCACAGGGTCTCAAAACCGCCTGTCAGGTCACAAGGACGCCTACGGGCACTCACGCCCCTTGTCCCAGTCACCTACGCGACTTGTCTCCCAGCTCAGGGCCGACCCTCGGAGTCTCGCAGACCCCGACCGCCCACCTCCGCGTGCGCCCTACCCGCAGGCTCCGGGATGAGTGCTCTGAGACGCCAGCTGGGGCGCATGCGCCCTTCGTCCTGCGGGGATTCCCCACTGCGCAGAACCCAGCCCGCTGGCCTGTGGGAAATGTAGTTCCGAAAAGAGGCCCCCTCGGAGGCGGGCCGTCCGGCCGCTCGGACTTTTCCCAGCATGCAGCACGGGCCTGCGTGCGGAGACCGCCAGGGGGTTCGCGGGTTCGCGGCGGGAGCGCGGGCGGAAGTGGTGCGGGTCTCGCCCCGCACCCCCCAGCCCCAGCTCTGATTGCCGAGGGCCGCGGCGTCCCGATCGGTGGCGCTTCTCCCGGTGGCCCCAGCTCGGAGGCCTCCGTCATCCTGTGCCCCTGCGCGCGGGCAGCGTTGGCCGGCGGGGGACGCGGGCACTGCCGCGCGGGGGTGGCTTCGGAGGAGACCGCGTGCAGGCCCGGCGCCCGGGGCCGGCCTCTGCCTCCTCGCTGCGGTGCGTCCGGCCGCCGGCCCTCGCGGGGCAGTTCGGGGGGGGCAGGGAGGGCCCCGGAGCAGCCCTGCGCCCCAGGATGGCTGGGGGGCCCGCGCGTGGGTTTGGGGGCTCCTGCCGGGGGGTCGGGCGCGGGAAGGGCGGGTCTGCCCCAGCCCCGGCGGCTGCGGCTCCGCGACGACGGTTGTGCGCAGACCCCGCCGTCGCGTGTCCGCGGGGCCGGACGTGCGACGACGCTCCCCGGTGTTTCCTCCGCGCAGCGCGGCGGTGTAGGGTCTGCGGTGAGCGCCCGAGACGGAACGTCCGCTGCCCTGGGAGCGGGCGTGTCCGCGCACGGGCTTCCCGCCGGCCCAGCCCGCGTGTGACCGCGTAACGGCCGGTCCGGACCACGTTTCCAGGTTCTGCTAACCTCCAGGGGGGCGAGACGACTGCATTAGAAACCCTTATGTGCGGGAAAACCCGAAGGCGTCGCAGCTATCTTTGTTGAGTTTGATGCTTCAGGAAATAGAAAGGTTGGGACCAAGCCAGCTTTTTAGGTTTATTGAGAATAACTGAAATACAATAAAATTCAGATATGAGTAAGTTTTGATACATAAATGTGTCCATGAAACCATGACTGTGATCATAATGACCTAGAAAACTCAGCTTGGAGTGAGGAGTAAGTCATGAATGGAATAGTGGACAGTATAATTCCGAATTTCTTAGATACTTATCAAGGACTAGAGCTCATTTCAGGAATAAAAATGTTCCCATGTTATAAAGTACAAATATATTTTACCAAGAAGTTGCGGCAGGCATCGCTGCACAGCGGTAGAAATTACGGCTACATTAACACATGGACAGAACCAGTGGTTATCGACAAGGGAATAACGAATCTTCTGTCAACTCCATGTATGATAATCTACTTCATGAAGATTTACCTGCGAAGGAGGAAGCTAGAACACTTAGAAGTTACAGCAAGTTTTTATGACTTCGGAATATGGAGCGTTTTCTTATAGAAGAGAAAAGAGTATGCTACAAAGGAAGAGTGAGAAATTAAACTCAAACTTACAGACCACTGAAATGTAGAATAAAGGGAGTACAAAGATAAGCACATTCTGGGGCACGATATTTGCAATACATACAATTGAGAATGATTCATGTCCAGAGTATATAACGGTGTCAGAAGGGGCACCTGGGTGGCTCAGTCGTTAACTGTCTGCGTCCTGCTCAAGTTACGATCCCAGGGGATCAAGTCCCGCATCAGGCTTTCTCCTCCCCACACCCTGCTTGTGTTCCCTCTCTTGCTGTCTCTCTGTCAAATGAATCTCAAAAATCTTTTTAAAAAAGATATCAGAAGAAACCGATAAACGTACAAATGAATTAAATGTAAGAAAATAACAAATATTTCATAGATGAAAGACAAAGAGTGCTCAATATCACTGGTAATTAGTGAAAAGCAAGATATAATCACAAAACAGTTCTGTTTCACATGTACGATAGAGGCAAATGTTCCGCAATTGCAATGTTGCCAATCTTGGAATAAATAAACGTATGTAAGAATAGTGGGAGAGTCTGAGGCGCCTGGGTGGCTCAATGGGTTAAAGACTTTGCCTACGG